>QVNW01000295.1:0-281600 GCA_014825475.1 Pseudomyrmex flavicornis
AAAAAAAAAAAAAAAAAAAAAAAAAAAAAAAAAAAAAAAAAAAAAAAAAAAAAAACAAATAATCATTTTGCAGCGAAACTTACAATTTATCGTTAATGATATCGATATTTTCGATCAAGATTTCACGTGAACGCTCTCTACATTGTACAAAGTATCGTCTCCAAAAAAAAAGACGTCGATCACAAATAATCTTTTATCGAAGATTTCGTACAGATTTCGAACGTACGATTTCTCAGACAACCTGCGCACACACATAAAGGCGTTTATAGCGAACGTCGCGGAAATCCTGAGAGTGTATTTTTCTAAGTGCTTTGTTTCCTTTCCTTTTCCGTTTTTTCTTACTGAGATGTTATCGACAATATACCGGTGGAGGTATTGAGAGCATGTACACATGGGACCTCGTATTTTAGACGCGTGTACCAGACACGCGTGTATGTAACACGCGTTTCGGGATAGACGTAAATCTCGTTGCGCACAATCGTACTGTACTCGGCTATCTCGCATAAGTTATATTTTATTACATAGAACTATGAGAAAGGAAAGATGGTTGGGAGATACAATATATGAAAGAAACTCGTCGTCACACTGCATCGTTTGACGCACGTTCTCTTAACGCGATACGATTTGCGGAAAAAAAATGAAAGAGCAACGGAGAGAGATAGATTTATGTGGAAGAATAGATGCGCGTGTGTTGGTTCGGAGAACTCATAAGATGTAATGGAAATAATATGATGATTCTGAGAACAACCGTAAAATTTCTATAGATTTTACCAGTTGCAGAATAGATTCCGCTCAGAATGCTAGAAGAAGCCGCAAATAGTTTTCTGAATGGAATCGAGATCTTTTCTATAGTATCTCTCTCTGCTTACAGATCTTTGCAACTTTCCGCGGCGCGTTTTGTTTGTTTCCGATGGATCGGTCAGTTTCTTCTCATCGCGGCCCTGTTTTGTCATTTTCGACAATGACTCTGATATCGGTGCGAGGAACGTCTTGGAAATGGAAAGAGACGATAGATCGCTCGAAAAAAAGATAGATGTAGGACACGCGAACGCGACTTGCACACGATATATCTAGACCGAGATAACTGCAACTTTAGAGAAGGGAAAGTATAAAGTATTTATACATGGAAACCAAAAAGAAGATGATATATAAGAAGAAGTCTTAAATGAAACGTACCAAATAGTGCGTGCCAATGCGCATGACTTAGTCTTTACGTTAGGGTATCGAACGCAGAGCCGTTAAGCTGCGTTTTCTGTCGAGAAAAAGAGATGAGTTACGACGAGACTGATGCTGTGTGGTCACCGTTTGATATGAAGATTTGATCAGACGCTTGTCTGCTTCTTTGTTTTTTCCTATTTTGTTATAATCAATCTAACACATCAAATGCGTATTAATCGTAATATGTAATTATTTTAATAGATATAATTTATCTGACATGAAAAACTACTACTAAAAAAAATTAAAGAGCGTTGTAGCGATGCTGATCAAATCCGACTGTTTGAACGCGATTTATATTGACATCACATATATAGTCTAGCAACGCGGCGCGAAGCTGATAGATGGCAAAATCGAATATCAACGCGAAGTACTTGGAAAATGTCTCATCTAACGAAAGCCAAGGAGTTACTCGCTAACTTGATTTGTCTTCATAAGGCTTTGTGTGTAAAGAAAAATTCAGTGAGAGATCGACCGACTCGGCGCAACGTTTGTTCAATGTTGTGATTGTGTGCGGAGATTTTGTCGGCTTGTTCTCTCGGCTCTAGTCATTTATCGAGAAAAGTTCGTTGATGAAATAAAACTTCACGAAATGCGCATTGCGCGCGATGGATTCGGAGCCTGGAACGGTGATGTGGGTAGCGGAAAGGATTGGATACACGCGCGTAAATTTAATTATGTAATGTTGATAGATATATATCAACGATATATCATGCGATGAGAAGATAATAAGTATTATTCTAAGCATGAGGAAAGAGGACCAGACAAAATATGCAAAAATACATTTGTGTCTACTGATTTGTAGCAATAATGTTTTTGTGTTACACGTTTGTGGGACGCATAATCTCTGAAAAGGAAACTTATATAGGCGAAAAACGGACAATTGTGCGAACAGTTCTCGACAATAGGCGCGGAAAACGCGGCATCGGCGAGAACGACTGCGAGATCGATATCTACAAACATTTGTGATGAATTTGTTTGTGCCGATCAGTCGTTTCGCAACCGGTCACAACGGCATCAGATTAAAAAAAATGTGACGACTTGATATCTTGGATGATTCCGCCAGGGTGGCCTAGTTCACGCATCAACAACGGAAAATCAAAAACATCCAGACATCTTTTATATATAAATATATATAGAAGTTTTCATATGTCATTATTTATATAAAGTTAAAAGAAATATAAAAAAAAGAGCCAACACGGAGATATGTTGTTATAGAAATGTTTTACACATGGCGATTGCGCGCAATGATCATTTTTCATATCAATCGGCGAATTTATAACAAAATGTGAACTATGCAAAATTGAACGGAGAAGACAACATACTGCGAAAGATTTGCCAGTGATAAAAATTGAGCTTTTATTGAAACTTTGGGCAAGAATTTAAAGCGTACGTTAAGCTAGGAGCAAAGTTATGTTCCACAAAATGTAATTTGTGCGAGAAATAACTTCTACTTCGTTTTTTTTGTATTGCTATAGCAGAGATCACGTAAAAACGTCGCAGCTAAAATAAAAAAGCAGTATAGCATAAAACTTTTATGCGTAATTCTTTTTTTATACGTGACATCAAAGGTTTTTTTTTTAACAAAAAGATATAATATTATATATGTTGTTTCTAAAAATAATTATATCGGTTATTATCTAAATGCGTTAAAAATATTTATATGTCGTTTGATTATAATGATTTGAAAAGTTGCGAAGTTTTGACGATAAATACTTCACGCAGACACAGCTTGTGTATAGCACAAGTAGCTTCACGAGAAGTATAAATTTAATTTTTCATTTGGTAAAAATGCC
Organism: Pseudomyrmex flavicornis; assembly: GCA_014825475.1. Taxonomy (NCBI): domain Eukaryota; kingdom Metazoa; phylum Arthropoda; class Insecta; order Hymenoptera; family Formicidae; genus Pseudomyrmex; species Pseudomyrmex flavicornis. The sequence continues at coordinate 3,012 of QVNW01000295.1, forward strand.
TGAGATGAGAGAGTTTCTCTCTATTTTGTATTATTATCCCTAAGATTAGTGTTATTGACTGTAATCTTGTGCTGTAATTAATAACGTAGCTGTATTATTCATTATTCACTATGATTGCCATATTGTTGTAAAATTAGCTTATTAATACACAGCCAGTAGAAGCTATAATGTGTGACGAGTTATATATATATATATATATATATATAATTATACATAAATATATATATAAAAATACGTATTAGTTACACTATTGCTAAGTCATACTTTTATGTATGTATGTGTGCGAACGTGTGATAGAATGGATGGACGCGTATGTGTTTAGCACTTCTAGTCACGTAATCGAACCAAAAACGTAACAAAACTAAATGTCTACGCGTACATGTACGTGCACATGTATACCTGACATTGTTCGCCTGTTTGTGTTTGCACACAGCATGTTCCAGACTTGTTAAAAATATGTTTTACGAGTTTCTGAAAAGATAATAAAAAAAGAATGAAAAATAAAACATTTTCGCTATACGAATTTTCAGCAAAATATTATTTTGGCAAGTCCGGAGCATTCTGTACATACCCGAGTACAGTTGCGCGCTTTTCACATGTGACAAATGTATAAAAGGAGAAAAATCTCGATTGATCGAAACAAAGTGCAAACCAAGATTGCATCAATCTTTTATTAGAGATGTGACAAATGTATAAGAGGAGAAAAATCTCGATTGATCGAAACAAAGTGCAAACCAAGATTGCATCAATCTTTTATTAGAGATTGTGAATCGTAAAATGTTGTACTTCCAAATTATTTATTTCCTATCTGACATTAATTTCTTATTCGATCTCTTTTATTTTTTTATTCTCATACTTGCTTTTGTAATCTGTCGCTTTTCTAATCTATTACGAAAAGAAAGTCGAGGATGCGGCTAGGCCGCTCTGTGGGGCTTGCGAAAGATGAAGACGAAACAGAGAATTTTTTCAAGAGAAAGAAACACGGCCTCCCGATTAAAACTGTAATGACTCTAAATGCGAGGCGAGATGAAAATTTACTGTGCCGACAACAGCCGCGACATGTTCGCTATGTGCACCCTGTCACATAGAATATGTGACGCTCTCTCTGTCGTTATTACGGCCGAAAGCGAGCGAAATGCTGTAACAACGTATAATTATAATTATAGTGTTATATCGTAATTATAATGAGATTAATGGTAATTATTATAACACACTGATAAAGATAAAGATAACTAAAAAAAAAAAAAAAAAAAAAAAAAAGAAGTCGATGATAATGTTTAATTGACGATCAATAATCAAGAAACACACTGCATTTCATGATGCATTCATAGTTTAATAATCATTATTTGATTTTTTGTTGTGAAAGAATAATGTGTAAGTCTTATTGAAAGATGATCCGGAGGAGAGAAAGGGCGAGCGTTATAAAAAAAAAAAAAAAAAAAAAGAAAAAAACCTCTCATTATATAAAGTTACTACCATGGAAAACCTTTCATTATATAAAATTATTATGTAATAATTGTGTGTCCATACACATCTTAAAATGTCAGAATAAACTAATAACGAAAATTTACTTATCTTTGCTTTATTATTTCTATTGCAATAATATATTGTCCATCACGCCAAGAAAATTGTTGCGGTTACAACAATTGCAAAAATAATTATTCATTTTTTACTTCTCAAAAAGTTTTATAAACAAATGAAAATCTTATCGCGTTGCCAAGCAAACAGAGATCGACTTTGAAGTTTGGTCGGCGCAATAATAAAAACTAAAATATATTAACCCTACAAACTCGAATTTATTTAGTTAAGATACATACAACAGGAATTTCGTGTAGTCTGTGGTGACGTGCATATTTCTCTCTCTGTACACGAGATTATTTAATTTATTCGATTCTTTGAACAGTTATAACATGTATCAGAATTCGCGATGGAGTGTGCAAACATTCACGATGCTGTTCTGTACCTGATATGAGTCCAACAGGTGATAACAAATATGTTGCACCGGATGATTCAACATGTCACCAAGTCATTCTTATCCTTTCAAGACTCTTTGCGTAACGTTACTGGTATTTATATTATGTCACAATTTTGGTTATATTATGTGATAAGATTTTTATTATATCTCTATTTTATAGATTATTCTAATTGTAAGAAAGTGTATATGATTTTATCAATTCTAATACATTAAGTGAATAAATGAGTGAAATATATTCAGATAACACTCGCGTTAATCGTCTCTCATCCCGAAAGTGCCACCGCGCATTTTTACCCTTACGTATCGGAATTTCAATATACTCCCGAATATCATCCATCGAGAAATCCCGACTGCAAATCGCGATGGTTTCGACACGAATTCAACGAAAGGCAATTCGAGCACAACAAACGTCAACATTTTTCACTCAATCAAGATCGCCCGTGGATCGAAATAAAAGCTGTTCTGGTTCGCTGTTCGAAAACACGAAAAGAAATGTAAGAACAAGTACAAAATTATCTCTTAAAAAATTTACAATGAAATGTGTTATAAATACATAATTATAATTTTTTTTATAGTGGAAAAGTATTCCATAAACATAAAAAACCAATACAAAAGTGTAGAAAAAAAGTGATTATTAGCATGAAAATTAACAATGTCGGAAAGGTATCACATTATATTATAGATTTGCCAACTTTATGTGTATAATTTCATATTTTAACTTATTATTAAAACTACTTTTGTCTTATTGTTTCAAATTTATTTTTACTCATAAGTATACAATTGTAAACGAATATTGCGTGTAAAAATATTCTCAAGATAAATGTTTTGTCAGACAAATACGCGGGAAGAATTTGTGTTAGTTGATCATGTAGTGGATCTGGCAAAAATGCATAAAATCCGGCTGCACAATCCGTATGTTATAAAAATCCGGCAAGAATCTCTGATGCATTTATATGAATTGAGATTTCAAGGTGTAAGTGTGTGTATCATTCTATTATCAAACTCAACACTTAATTAGAAGATATTGTTAGAGAAAAATATTTTATTGATAAATTATTTGTTTCTAATAAGATGCATACAAATTTTCCTGATAATTTATCAATTTAAGTTGTTTGTCAGTAATTTATTGATTGTTGACAACACAGTTTCTGCACTAACGCAATCTAAAGTATCTACGCTTGATATATCAGTATTACATATTAACTACTGTTAAAAAATAAAAAAGATTTTTATTTTCATCAATAATCAAATCGCTACGACCAAGGTTATCAATGCAGAGGCAAGAGAAGAAGTCATTAACAATCGTCGAGCAAACTTTAGCGGATGTAATGACGGTTTAGATAACCCGACTTGCGGTTCAATGTTAATTAATGGAGAGCCGATACCATTTAGTCAAGTAAGATAGAGAACAAATTGGATACGATATCGTTTCACAATCGTATAATCAGGTCAAAATATCCTACTTAGTGAAAAAAGATAATGAAAAAAATCTCGCGACAACGTCGTTTATATGTTAAATTGACCAAACCGTTCCGACACTGGAGAGCCATTTAATTAAACTTTAGACAAGTTATATTGTATAAGAACCTTGTACACACAGGACGACAATTTCAGGGTTTCTGCTGTTCTTGCGAAGACGCGTCGCACGCCAGAAGTTTCCATTCAGCTAAGTTAAACTACTATCAGCGAGACGATAGCGCAAACAGTGCTCGCAACAGGTCCGAATCGAGCGCGAATTTATTTGACAATCTGAAGGCACAACGCCAAATCGAAACGAGTGAAAACGAGACACAGAACCGCCGCGTTGAGTCGGAGAACGCGCGAGGACGAGTAACGAGCCGCAATATTTCCGCTGTTAATGGCCCACTTGGCGAACGTGCGCCACTTCTTCGGGAAGATCAAGAGAAATTGCTTAGAAACAATTCGGTTCGACGCGGGTCCGCTCGACCACTCGAACAATTCTCTCACGTGAAGAATGCAGATCGCGCGCAAACACTCGCAGCAAAGAACGTGTTTTTCGATGCCGCACCGAACGAAGGGAAGATCGAAGCCTATATCGATGCCGTGTACGAACAAGCTATGAAAAAAAGAGCCATGAAGCAAGAGAATAAGAGAGATGAAAACACTTCTCAAAACCCAATCACGAAATTAACGAAGCTAGAAAGTGAACAAAAGTTCGTGGAAATGTACGATAAAGTGGATAATCGGAAATTTCTCGAGATAGAAAAAAAGAACAATCAGTCGGTGAATTTTTCAGGAAGTAAAACTCACAGGAAAAATGCGAGAAATCGATTCAGCAGCGCAGCTTGGTCGGAAAATACTTCAGATTGCGCATCGACTTCTTCCTTGGCAATACATTCGTCGCAAATTCCGGAAGAGAGTCGACTCTCAAGACATACGAGCAAGAATGCGTTTTCTACTAACAAAAGTCTCGCCACGATTGCTCAATTTCTCACTTCACCCGGATTTCCGTTCGAAAGCCCCGCTAATAGAAATATTAATTACGCTGTTACGCCGTCGATGAAATCAAATGGTTTTGAGGAGGACGTGCTCGCGCTATTATCGAAAATTGTGAGCGAAACACGTTTCTCGACGGCGAACGAAGAACAACGATATAAATTTAGGGCACGGCAGAACATCGCGGATAATGTTGCATTGAAAAATGCTCCGACCCAGAAAGAAAACTTAAGTGCGGCCGCGATTCGAAATGATAATGCGAGCGGCGAGAGAGGAACATCGGAAAATGCTAATGTATCGACGCGAATCTCGACTGCTCCCGCTTTTACAAGATTACGAAATCTTTCTTCTTTCGCTGGAGTTTCGAGGCTGGAAAAATTATCCGTTTCCGCCGCTCGTCTCGGAAATAAATCATTGACGAAAATTCTCGAGTCAAGAAACCGCAGTTCGTTACCTGCAAACGAGATACAGGGATTCTCCGACGACTTTGCGAATTTGTACGAGAGTTGGGAATCACGTAGAATTTACAACTCGCCAGAGTCAACATCGACACACGCGGACTTGAAAAACGATTACAAATTCCGAAAACCGTCTCGTCTCAAATTATGGAAGTCTAAAGGCGCGGGAAAGTTTCGCAGCGACAAAGATAACTTGAAACACTTTGGGAAGTCGTTCTCAACTAGCGAATTGATAAAGAAGAAGCAGCAGCACGCGCCACCGGGTTTCAAACGTGATAAATTTTCGAATAAATTTTCTTTCGATCGCGAGAGACGTTATCAAAAACGTTCTCGGAGACATCTTCGAACTGAGAAAAAAGACTCGCGCTCTTTCGATATTCAAAGAGAAAATGAGAACTCGCAACACGAGACGCAAGTTTTTGTAGATTATCCTCTCAATGTAGTTCATTCCAAACGCAAGTCGGAGAATAGAAGAGGAAATGGTAATCTGAAAAAACAAGTGATTTTAGAACCCGGCTATTCCTACAGAAAGAAAGTCCGGCCCATAGAGAGCGATAATCCATTTCTCTTCAACGAAGGCGACAAAGAGAGCAACGTCGATAAGCGGATCGAGGACAAGTTCGCGCGAATAAGCAACGTTCTGAAAGAAGACTTTGAGGCAAGAATTATTCAAAAAACCCCACAGAATTCCGGAGCAGCTGCGAAGAGCGAAGTCGCAAAAGTCGATGTCCGTAAAACTCCGGATGAACTTAGAATAAACAATGATTTGTTTTTGCAAAAAAGTGACAAGTCGGATGAGCCGGCTGCGATTCGACGCGATCGAGTAACGCAGCGCGAGTATCCTGCCGAATTGATCAGCACACCTCTGCGATCGATGAACGAAAGTGTTCTTGCGACCGCGGAATTCGATCAAGTTTTCTTACCAACGTCTGCTCTTTTCGAACCGAAAGTAAAACTATCTCCCACTGTTATCGGTCCCTTTCTGTCATCGCCAATTATAAGAAAGTCCGAACACAATGTTTCGAAGGAAGTTAACTTCGATAAACCAGAGCGAACTTTGCCAAGCAGCCGTAAAAAAGAAGACTTTCGTTACACCGAGAGTTCGCTTCTTCGAAATTCGGAAAATAATATGGACGAGTCTTCGAAAAGGTCGCAACAGAATAAAGAAGAGATCGCCGAACTGGTGGATCGAATCGTGAGGCAGTACGCGGCATATACACCCATTATGCCGGGCATGCCGACTTTCGACGAGATCACGGAAGCGGAAACACTGCCGCCTGAAGAAGAAACAACCGTCACTCGGTTCACGACGACACCAGCAACGACTACCAAGATCACGGACGTGGCTTTCCGACCTTCGATACGTCCCTTGCAAACGACGTCGCTTCCGGAAGAGCTGCACGAAGAGATTTCTTTAGACGACGAGACGGAAGTGACAACTGGCGGAGAAACAACGATTCCTGGACGAAAATTTCAAACTGAAAAGTCCAACGTGAGAGTCGCAAAAACACGGAAAATATCGAACAAAACTGAGATAAGTAAAAACCTTGCCAAACGTGTTACAAGCGTAAAATTAGCAGATTCTGCAGAAGAAGTTGAGGATCATCCGTGGTATCGTACGACGAAAATGCAACAGATTACGGCAAATAGTTCCAAGTCTTTTCAGACAGCTAATAAGAGAAAGAAGCAGCGCTCGGAAGTAGATTATCTTCAAAATTCTTCTTCAGGACGGACCGCCCCGTCGACAATAGTTTCTCTCGGCGACACTGATTTCACGCAGACGAGAAGCAAGAGATCGGACTTTATCCGAGAGTCGAGTGATTTCCCGGTCTTTTACGATTACAAAGAAGGAGATGAAGAAAATCGACAGAGCAGAAGAGCGGTTCTGAATAAAAACGAAGAATTTCCGAATATGACGTGGTCGACTGAATTACAGACTCGAATGGAAAAAAGATTAACCAACGAATTGAATTATCCTGCGAACCGGAAATTTCTTCGACATAGTTTTGAAAGTCGGAACAACCGAATACAAAAACACAATGTTACTCTTCGAGACGGTATTGCACGTAACGTCAAGCTTTGTCGTGCCGATCTTAACGAGCAATATTTCAACTCGGACGTGCGAAAAGATGAACGCGAGGAGAATACGCGAGGAAGCCTGAAGAACTTCACTTCCCTGAGACCACGTAACATGAATAATAACGCGATTGCTAAATTTGACGAGGACATTTCTCCGAGAAATCGCGAAACTGTGTCGGTGTCAAAAGGTCTTTCCGGATTGTCGCGCGCAGAACTGGCGATCGATCGGAAAACGGCGGAGAAACGCGCCTTCGACGGGCGAGCGGTGCTCGAGATCGACGAGTTCGTGATGGCGCGAAAAATCGCGGCGAACCTGTCGGAAAACGCAAGAACCGCGAGTGCGAACGATTTGTCGAATCGTCGTGCGGAACCGCAGGAGGAGTCGACGAGCGCGATATTACGAGGTTGCGCAAAAAGCCTCGGAGACCGAGACAAGAGTCGCGGAGCGGATACTGTCGTTCACAGCGCGAAATTGATGATGGCGGACGACGATAAAGGCGACACGCGAGATCTCAACGTCGCGGCTAAAAGTATCGACAAAAAGACTCGGCCGTTGCTGTATTTTGTCGCAAGACAGCGGGAGAATGTGAGAAAGATTAATGAAAATCCCGCGGATTTTCGAGTGCGTCGCGTTTCTGGAGGAAAGGAATATCTTCGACGCTCTCGAGACAAGGTGTACGATACTATCCGCAAAATGATCGAAAAGATCAAGAAGATGAGAGGAAAGTCATCATCGACATCGGGCAAGGCGAATATCGGCAAGAATATCGCGGGAAGAAAGAAACGTGCCGATCGATCGTCGGCGAATTGGCGTCGATCAGGCAGACGATTACTGTCGAGTGGAAAATCTGTCTACATCGAGAACGATGAATATTACGAGGATGAAAACGAGACGGACGGAGAGAATGATTCGACGAACGGTAATGAAGCTATTGCCAGAAGCGACGATTTATCGGACTACGGGAATCAACCTGGCCTACGCGAGGATCGAGATTTATGGAAATTGGTGGCCGTGACGGATCGATCGGCAAGCGAGAACGCCGCGAGCGCTGCAAAGAAAAGAACGATCGGCGATGCCGCGATGATCTCCGATGATCTTCAAGCGATTAAAATATCAGAAGCTCCTTTCAAAAGCGAAGAGCCGTCTGTTATCAAAAACACTGCCGATAACATTTCTGTACGAAGAAGAAAACATTTCGATGATTCTGAAAATGCTTTACAAAACTTTGAAAACTACGAAGAAGAGGTCGACGAAGAGCCACTTTCGTTTCGCGAAGAACAGATCGACGGAGATAATATACAAGATGAATCTCTTTATGAAACTCCGTCGATATTTCCAACAGAACAAACTACAGACTTTCCTACCGTAATCGATCAAAATTTATCGAGTACAGAAACATTTCATAGTACGGCGCGAAGCTCATCAAAAGATGAGGGAAGCATCAAAATTTCATTAACTGGAAGGATTCAAGTGAATGGCGCTTTCAATCAAACGCCAGTGCTGATAAGCTTTGATGCCATTCCTGATAGATCTCCAATAACACAGTCTTTAACTTCGACAGAATTGTCGAACGTTACAAGTGAAGCCACCGTCATTAATCTCCCTTTCAATGACTCGAACGCGTTTGATCTCTCGTCCATAACCGAGCGCGCGAATGACGAAGCGAATAATCCATCAGACATGATACCGGGTGCGAATCAAGAAGCCGGGAAGACAAATACGAACGAAGTTGCGATAAACTCCCGCGAGAAGTTTTTCCATTTGGCGCGAAGAAGAAGCGAGGAGGAGAGAGGAGGAACGGAGAAAACGAATCCCTCTCAAATCGAGAAGAGATTGGACAAGTATAACTCGTACTCGCGAACTCGGGCCAAACAGGTATTGCCAACAGATTACTCGAAGCCGTCGATCGTGCCGTGCGACAAAATGGACAGGACGAATGTCAGAAGGAAGATTTCCGAGCGACTCGACGAAGCGATCGACAAATTGGATCCTTCTTTATCCGCCAATTCGGTCCCCCGCTTTCCCAACATATTAGGATCCGTTCTGGTGAGCAACGACAGCTTGAAAAATCCAAACACGACCAAGGAATTCCGATATCAAATCGATAACTCCTCGATCAAAGCGAATCGATCGTGTTCGAAAAACAATCATTCGAGTACACTTCGTGTCGTACCTTCGTTATTGCGCATCAGAATCGAAAAGCCGGCGAACATTAAGAGAAACAAGACGGAATGTTGTGAGGATTCGCGGAACACCACTTCCGGCGGTTGCTACGGTGTGCCCGTGACCGTTCGGAAACTCGAACTTCCCGGGACGACTTCGCGCGAGTTGCAAACTTGGAGTAATTATCGCGACAGCGATCCCGTGAAAACTTTTCCTCCCGCAATCCTCGAAGCGAAGACTGCTGCAAACCAGAATATGGAAACTACAAAGTCCACGTTATCAGCGCAGAACATATTTGAAACTACGACTATCTTTACGAACGAAACGCTTTTTACCGCGAGAGCACCGTGCAATGAGTGTAACGACAAGTCGAGCAATGCGATTCGCATCAAGAATATGATGGCCATCGTGAGATTCATGATGAAGTTACTGAGAATCATCACAGAAGAGGAGGAATCTCCTTGTTCTCGAACTCAGGTAGGAGAGACATCGATTCGTGTGAATAACGTGGTTGTCAACGTGTCGAGTCAAAGTCGGAATGGCGTTGGAAAGCAGAGAAATGTTACTGATAGGATAATGATGACATCAGAGAGAACGCGACAGGATTTCACGAGCGCCGAGTGGCAATCGACGATCGCGGAAAGCATTCGCGAGAAATCGTTACCCTCGAATGACGGCACTTTTGAGTCCTTTACTGAAGCACCGGCTACGTCCACCTTGCCAACCTCTTCCGATAAGGTGTTCAAGGACGAAAAACCATCCACGCTATTTGAAACTACCACGAGAAAGGAAGTACACGCCTCCGCTTCATCGAGCACTTCTCCCGAGTCCTTTCTATTTTACGAGCCCGTACAGAAGTCGCCTCGCAAAGACGCGTCTCGGAAAAATACAAGCGTCGATCCGACGGATGTGAAACAAAATTCAAACGTCTCTTTTACCGGTTCAAAGGAGAATTCGGGAGAAAGAAAATCTCGATTGGATGATAGCCAAACAAATGGTTCGTCTTCGCGGCTACGGAGACGAGATCGAAGTTCCGCCGATCGACTTCACTTCGACAAACAAGAAATTGCTTCTACGACAAATTTCATAAAAAATAAAATCAAATCTTTCCGGAAAGACTATCTGGCGAAAAATAAAAGTGTCGCTAACGATACCATCGGATCGATACGTTCGCGCGATATTTTACAAGAAATCGGCGTTTTAAAAGAGAACAAATCCGAGTTCAAGAGATCGAAACAAACCGGGAAGACAAGAGTATCAGATCGGCAGGCCACGAGAACGAAATTGCTTAACAGGTCCGCGGGAAGAAGTGCCCCGGGAGATTGGATCGGGGAACATCGGGCGGCCACACGGCAACTGCCGGTCGATAAGAAACTCCGGGAGTCGCGCGAAGTAACGGGCGGAACTGCAACGCCGGAAAAAGTCGTATTTCGGCGTGTCCGCGGTAAGATTAACCGTCCCCGTGACCCAAATCTTGGCGAGAAAGATTCATTTAAGATCGAGGGACAACACACCGCCGGAAGAGATAGCATGGCAAAACTTTTAACCGATGATGCTTTATCCATCGGCGAAGGATTAAGTTCGTCGGAGAAAGCAGATTTCCCGAAAAGAGGAAAATCGGTTCGATACTTATCCATCGATCATAATATTGACGCATCTAAAATTAACGAAGAAATGGCGGAGAAACGTATGAGGTCTGTCATATAGAAATTAATTTAAAAAAGTATAAAATTAAAAATATGGAATATAAAAAATATATAAAATTAATTTAAAAAGATATGCAATGTATTTTACTTTATATTATTTTAATAAAAAAATCTTCTACATTTTCCGATAAAATGTTTCACGTAATTAGTCATGTTACATGACAGACCGTAATTTTAAATTCTCTCATAGTGCTCCAGGCAAGAAGCGCGATGTCGGCGAACGTCGCGATTTCCAGAAAGGTAATCGCGTATTTAGGAAACGGCAAAAGATTCCGACGAAGAAGAAGACAAAATGGCAGAAAAAGAAGAAGAGGAAGAAGGGGGCTCAGAGAACGAAAAATATACCCGGTGCTAGAAACCAGCGATTTAAGAGACACTTATTAATGATGTCTCCCGAGCAGGAATCCGGGTATGATGCCGATGATGCTATGGCGCGTCTTTTGAGACGCTACAAAGATGTTGAAAATTTTCGGAAATCCGCGAGAGAAAACGCGAAACACCATGAGGACGGAAGTCGAACGGTCGATAGATCGGAAGTCGACCCCGTTCGAGCGCAAATCCGGGGTGGTCAAGATTGCACGGATCGCAGACACCCGCCGAATATCGATGCGGCCAAATATCTGGAGTCCGCGCATTGTTTGCGCTTTAGTGATTTATGGTAGGTCGCCATGGGGATTTAAGGGGATCGCGGTTATTCGAACCGTGATTCATGTTGAGCATCACGTTTGTTTCATCGCAGAACAAAGAGCTGAATGCGAATTTTTTTCCGCGCTTATTAATTCAAAATTTAAAGAGAGAGAGAGAGAAAGAGAGAAAAAAATAAATGATGAAAATTTGAAAAGACGATAAATTAAAACTGCAGTAATATACTGGAAGAATAAATGTGGTTCTGCACGAATAAACTGCAATATAAAGTTAATCGTAAAAAATACGTATTTTTTTCAATTTGTTACTAAAAATAACAGCGCTATTTCGTCAGCGTTACTAAGGGCGTTAAAAGGGCGTTGTGTTTTATTAATTAAAACAATTTATTTTAAAAATTACGAAGCCACAAAATACAACCATGCGTACACACATAACGATGGTGTAACTTATTAAAAACATTAAAATAGTAAAGTCTGTTATTTATTTTTTGTTTTTTCACATTGTAATGTGCGACAACAATTGCAGATTCTAGACACAACAAAAACAAAGATGTAGTGCTTTGTTACCCGCTTGGTTACCCCTTTCAATAGTCACTGCAATTGGCATTGCCGCAAATTAATTAACAAATAATCGATACATATATTTTATATAGTTTTATACTTTACCGTATTTAAAAAATTTCTATGTATGTATCCAAACTAATTCTTTTACGATTTCCAACATATACTCGCAAATTTATTATTTATTTTCGATTGTGCAACTTCTCTTTATCAAAGAGAAGTTTGCAAGAAAATAAACGTCAGAAAAAAATATTCTACAGGTATTCCGTGTATCAGTTGAAAGATCCCATCGTCGAGCACACGGTATATCTTCAAGTTTATGAAAAACGCGCCTTAGCGAATGGATCGACTTACTGGAAAGATCTCACTGGAGATTCCGTAGTCAGGTGAGCGAGTCTCGTGGTTAAATGTGCATCCGACTCTATATTCGAAGAGGTTCGATAAACTTCACGCTAGACAGGTCGTTTATGCCATCAGATTGGGCACGTTCAACAGGCACCGTAGAGGAAGCCGAGATACAATCGCTTTCTCCTACAAGGAAGTGAAAACGTCGCGACGAGAGGAAAAGGAGGTTTCTAATTTGGATGTCGTTCGCGATCGTCTTTTGGTGCCATCGTCGGTGACATCAAAAGGTTTTGGATATCCTGTCGAAGGTACATCGAACTCTTCGGGCACGTTTTCAATATCTTCTCTCTCGAAAATCGTTATTTTATATCGCACTTACACAACTTTGATTTATGATTAAAAAAAAAAAAAAAAAGAATTTCGAGATCGCATTTTCTTTAAGATTCGTCTAAAACGTAGAAACTGTAAAAAAAGAATCGGACGAATATCTCGTGGTACCGGCAAGTAGCATCAACGAGTACGGGAACGAGTGTGACAAAGCGGGCGTAGGATTCGCGGCGTTCGCGAAGCAACCAGATCGGTGCGGACGTGTTCGTGGAACCTGTTTGAAAAATCAGCCCCTGGCCTTCCGTAGGCACGACGTGGTACGTATGACAGGTGCAATAAATGAAACAACACTGGAAATAGCCTGTCCTCGGGCTATCTGTGGGCGTTGCGTCGTGTAAGCGAGCGAGACACGCTTTAAGTGCGCCAGCTCGCTCGTTCGCTGTGTAACATGATTTATCGCGCACGAATTTAATACTTATACCGTAAAACGTTGCGAAGGGATATTTGTCCCGGCGACGGGCACGGACAGTCGCATACAAATCGCTCGTCGGGAAAGAGACAGCGCGGATTTTTATATATCGTTGGCTCTGTGATACGCGAAACGAGGAATCCGAATCGTTCCGTCGCGTTTGGACAAAATACCGAATTTGTCTCGCGCACGTAAATGTGTGTCCGTAGCGATTGCTCGAAACTGCGAACCCGTTGTTACGTTATGAATTATTGTATCGCCGGAATTGCGCTTTCTTTCTCGATTAAATCGTTGTAATTGCAAAACGACAACGTTACATCGACATCCTCTCTTTTTAGCGCGCGAATTGAATTTTATTTAATTCTGAATTTTACATTTTTTATAATTTTACATTTTTTTTTTTAAATCATGTTTTTGTATGTAAGCATTAAAGATGATCCGAGAGAGACAAATTTGGAGCGATTAGGTATCGTTTGTCAGAATTTGTTTGTCAGATTCGCGCGAACTATAATATGTCAGAGCGAAGTTTCACCGGCGAGAACAGACAACGACGTCACAAACGTATGTCGGAAATCACTTCGTGTTCCCGCGAACATTTCCGTCGGTCGGCGGAATCGAAGGTCGAGCAACTGTTCGATCTAGTGTCACATGTCGACAGGAAGCTCGCGCGGCCGGACGACCTGGTTGCTACTTCTTGAGCAATTTCGCATCCGTGCCGAGCGAGCCCATCAAGTACAGCGCGAACGGAAACGGAAGCCGCGAGTTTCTCGCTCTGGAGTACCATTCGCCGCACGTGTCTGCGATTGACATCGAAGTCAGGGCGAGTTACAATGCCGCCCTCGTAAGTGGGTAAGTTTTGAGAGAAGCGATACCTCGCCTGCCCCCGAATTAGAACACTAAGATTAACCAACTCTAAGATTAACCAACTCAGTTTGCTCACATACACTTCTCTCTAATTTCATTCAAAATAAATTCTAATAAGTCTATTTATCAAATGATTTACATTTGACTACCGAATATTTTTCTTTACAAGTTTATTATCTCAATCTTTTTTATGTAATTAAAAATATTTTAGTTGTGATTTGAACTTTTTCAACATACAAGTTTAATTTACTTTACGAAATCTCAGATCTTTCGGTCGTATCAGTAAAGTTTACGTGGACAGCACGGCCCTTGATCATACTGTGGTTACGGTCGTTATAACCAACACGGGTCTAACTTCGACGTTCTATCGGTCAAAGATCACCGACTGTCCCGATGGACTTCCGGAGTCCTGGGTAAATGTTACGTTTCCTAAGAAAATAGTTTTGCCTCAACGTGATCAACCAGTGAGCTTGAATCTCTACGGCGAGCTGTCTAGAAGCGAGTTTTACTGTTCTGGTAAATACAACGATCTAAGCGATGATCTTTCATTCGTTTTATGTAAACTAATTTTATATGCATCTAGTCTGATAAAAACAAAGCGCAAACTTGTTTATTCCCGATTCGTATTGGACGCGACTGTGTTATCGTTCTGGCGTGCGTAAAATACATATGTATATGCGAGAGATCGTATGTGCAAAAGTTGTATGTGCTCGCGTTTTCAGTGCAACTGCAGAATCGTGTCGGAAAACTGGTGGCCAGCAGAAAGATAAAGATACGAAGAATGGATCGTTGCTCTTGCATATTGCATTGCTTATGCGTGTGTGTGGGCGACACGCGTGGCACAGGCTGCCGACCGATGTCCCCCGAACTTTATCATGCCGCGGGATTTCGCGGTTCTGTGCCCGCGGTCACTCACGGCATTTTCTCAGACACAAAAGTAGATGTAATGCTCTTCGTCGTCTCGTTGATGTTTCTTTTACTTTTCATGGGTAATTTTTAGTAAATACAATTTAAGAGCTTTTCTATTTAATATTTTTTATCATGTTTGTTTCTTAACAAAATCTTCTGAAAATTAATTTTATTTTAACGTCACATCTTCTAGTTTTAATATTTATGCGACGATGGCACATAAATATTAAAACATCCATTTTTCTCGCAGGTTTATTGAAATGGATCATCGGTCTACGCTCACCGGCCGTCGGACGCTGGGGTCTGGATTCTTTACTGGAGTGCAGAAGAATGTCGGAATACTTGGAGCGAGAATTAAAATGTAAATGCGTGGTGACGGACGAGCACGGCGCACCGGTGCATCCTGAAACACGGAAGAGAACCGTCAGAATATGCAGCAGGTGAGAATACAGTAAGTAAACATATAAACGAGCGCTTAGTACGCCACACGATCCGCGGAATGTTGTGTGTTCCTCAGAAAAACGGAATTCTTCCTGAACGCGACGTTTTTCCTAATCTTTCCATTCGCGGTTTGCTGCTATCGTCTCAAGAAGTTGTTTCCGGTCACCCGAAGACGCGGTTTGAACAAATCTGAAGTAAGATCTTCTTTTTTTTTTGTCTTTATGCGTGTCGTAGACTAGAATCTCGCGACGCGAAAACTTCTCACGCCTTTCGTTGCGGCACGTGTCGCGTCTTTTCGTCTAGATCAGTTCGATGAGCAATAAGACCAAGCGTCCGGAAACGATTTGTGTGAGCACTTATGGCGATAACCGAGACTCGCAGATGGAAGCCGAGGACACTAAGTACGTGATGGACGAACTGAAAAAGTCTGAAGAATTGTTACGCAATCACAGTAGAAGTGGAGTAAGTGATGACACAAAAACTCACGATATATCAAGCTGCTCTTGAAGTGAACTGAAATGTCTACAAAAACATTGGTGAATAAAAAATGAACACTAACGCGATTCAAATCCGAAAAACATTTTCAGAAATTTTCAGGAATCACGATATAATAAATTTGTCAGAATATAATTCAGTACGTTAAATTGCATAACAAAGAAGGTTTTTTACCAGCGATGTTAATTACACCGCTTTTACGCGGAAATAATCACACATTAGTTTTGATTATCTAGAATTAAGGACACACTCTCCGGGAATCGTATTTGGAGATCCAATTTATCGCTCGGGCTCCGAAAATGGAACGTATGTGTACACGCAGAGAGAGATTAGAGAGATTAGAGTGGCGCAGGGGGAGATTAGAGCCTCGGATACGTGTAAAATATAGGAAGAACATAAACGTGAAAACGCGCGTCCGCGTTCGCGCGAGCCTCGAACAAACGGTGCGGTACGTGACTCCAAAATGGGACGACGATTGGGCCCGATAGAAACGATATTTCATTCGTGAATATATGTGCGATCCGCTACTCGTCACGAACGCGACAATAAAGTAGACGTTATTTGTCGCAAATTGTTGAGGGTATAGAATTGCGAGAGAAACGCCGAAAGATGCGCCGTTCTATTAATTTTAGCATTCTTTCAACAGTTGAATAGTGTCTGATTTATTATTGTTTGCGGACGTTAAGAGCTATTTATCGAAATGGACAGAGAGACGTGACGCGAATGATACCGTTGTGATTTTATTATTTCAGAGAAGCCGCTGCGCAAAACAATGCCGTTCACGCCATTAACATCGTTCCGGGAGCACGGAAATAATTCTGCTTTAATTGTGCTACAGAAATTCAAAGAATCGTCTTGACGTTCTTTAGACAAAAGAGATATTTTTGTAATTAGTTACCATTTAGATTGATATTGCAACGTATGAAATGTGTGTAATTTACGTTATGAAATACTATATAGTCAATAAATGTATGTAACAGTTATTATCGTGAATTAAATATCATCATATATTATGGCGTATTGCCAGCTTCCGAGTTTATATATCAAAGCGGCGGCGTTTTGCTTTATAATGAAAAATGTAATTTAAAATATAACTTTCCCCTGCACACACACACACACACACATACAGGGTGAAGATCCGAGAAAAGGGAGATAGCACACAAGGAGAAACCGGGAGTCCACGAGAGTTATGCGCAATGCGGTTGTGCCGCGAGACTCGGGGAATTTGTGACCGCTTCCGGCGGATATCTACGGCGCGGGTGGGTGTATCCTGGGTCTAACCCATTTTTTCGTTGAGTACTATTTATGTACACCATCTGGATGTAAATATTCATGTGGGACGCGCGCGCATTTACCATGCATTGCGTTCTCCTAGCTGCGGCGAATCGAAATAAATGCTCGTCTCGCGCGGGCAAAATTTCAGCCTGCGCGAGATGTGCGCGCGCCCCTTCGACTCGCCCCGGCTCTTCGATCGGACAGAACATTCATCGGCCGTTTTATTCGTGTCTTTCGATACTCCTGCAGGTCGGGACTGCGCGTTGTCGTAACTCACGTTTGTCTACTTTTGCGGGAAATACGGTCGATTCTATTACAATGGACAGTATCGTAACGAAAAACCGCAGAAAGTGATGTAACAGAGAAATGATTACAAAAAAAGTTTAATTTGGCTGTTACTACGAAAAAGCACATATTACGATTTGATTCAATCTCTTTTGTGTGAGTTCGAATTATTAAATTAATATCAATTATCGTTAAAATTAATAATAATATCAGCGTAGTGGAATTTACTATATATTATATATATATTATATATTTTAATAGAAATATATATATATATATATATATATGTATAAAATGAATAATTCCATTTCAAGATTATTCACGTTGATAAGCGATGTATATGCGAGAATATAATCATGTACACGCGTAAATAGAGCGAAATGATTAGTATTGAAATTAATTTATAGTGTGTTAATATATAACGTTACAAAACCAGACACCATACGACAAACGACTCGCTTTTCGGTCGAGATTTCAAAATCGAACGTGTGCTTCTCATACCTATATATAAAGCAGGCGTATGCAAATGCACACACCTGCGTCGACTTCCGCGTATAGGTATGTATGTACGACGAAACGGAGAAAGGCCGCTCTTTCGTCATTATAATTCGATAGCCTCCAGGCTCTCAGGATCGACCGTACTTTACTGACCACGCGAGAAACGGTGAATGGATAGATACGGGCGGAAACGAACAATAGCGATGTATAGGCAACGTGGACGGTTCGCCGCAAGAAGTATGCGCCGTCTAGATTGCCCGCGTTCGGCTTCACGCTCCGCGCGGAAACCGGACGCGGAAAAATCGAACAACCGGGATAAGGATGAGGATTAACGACGCGATCGCTCAAGGTTGCTTGCAAGATAACGTGAAGCCTTTTGCCGTCACAAAAAAAGACGAAGAACGTACCAAATATTTATACTAGCGATTACACGAGGGAACCCCCGAGGATAAGAGAACAAGTTAGGTTTGAAGGAACGGCAGCGGCGGCGGCTGCAACTCCGCACGCCTCTCATGCCGGAAATAAATAAACCGACTTTTCTTTCCACTGAGAGAAGATATCGCGGCGCGCTCCGTAACTTCGAGCCTGCGGATGTTGACGTTTCGTACAGCTCGCGTAGAAGTCTGGAACGTGGCAGGAAACCCTTGGGGGCGACCCCGATGCGCTTGGAAGTTCTAGTCCTCGCGTGCGGACGCTTTGTTTTAATATGGTGACGGTAATGGGATTGTTGGAGTCCGTCTGCAGTTGCTTTCACGGAATGTGTGATGGAAAAAGAATGGTTTAAAGGGTGTTGAATCACGATGCGTATAAATTTCTCTTGGAAACTTGAAAAAAAAAGAAGATATAGAGACTTTCGTTTTGTTTTTTAATTTGACAAAGAAAAAAAAACAATTAATTGGACAATTTCTAAAGTTAAGTGTTGGAAAAAAATAAGTTTTGTTTTCTATGTGTTACAGCAGAGTAATCAGAAATGAATGTGTGATCAACTTCGATCGCTGATCTCACGTACCTACAATTTACTGCTGATGTTTTGTTCGCACGCACGTATTCCTACTCTCGAGATAAACTAAAATTAAACAAAACTCGCACAAACCGGTTCGATTCGCGATGCAGCGAGATGCAACAGCCGCGCGCACATCTGCCGCTGAACGAATGCGCGCCGCATCTGAGAGCGCACAAATGGTGATTATGAGAACAAAAGGGTGAATACCGTGAATATATCCGTCGTAGTATACGCGCACCCCGGGTGTGTGCGCCGACCTCTTTCTTTTTCTCCGGCTCCCTCTTTCCACCCCCTCCTTTTTCACAATTCGCCATCTTTTGTCTTCCTTTCGTTGACTCTACCGGACTTTTTGCCCTCTCTGCCTTTCGTCTATAATTCCTCCCATTTTTAGCACTCCTCTCCGTTTTTAGTTGGCGAATTTCAACGTCAATGGCTTATTGTGAGCCGAATAAAAGGCATGTTCGAAGATAGTCACGCAATGACGTCGCATAATATCCGGATAATGAATCGTTCGTGTTGATGAAATGAGACTTTCAGGTCGTATTAAAATAATAATTTCAGCTAAAGAATGAAGGAACACAGCTGTATGTAAAGGAAGCTGTTTAATACAATTCGTTTTTTCGTAAAGTCATTTACAATACACGTCTATAAATTAGATTATCATTAGATAATTATTATTAGATGATTCTTTGAAACTTCTTACACTATAAAGTTGATAAACTTGAAATTAGAATAATTATGCAATTTCCGGAGCACAACAGCAACGCAAGAGTCAGGGAATTTTTGTCAAATCACTGACGCAGAAGTAAAGAGTAATTTGTTGTTTCGTCAGTGTGCCGCGGAAATTACGCGATTATACCGTAAACTCAGGCGCAATTTTGCCATTCCAGACCAAGCTGTGTGTTAGAGGTAAGTGCGAAATAGCCTTGAAACGACATGGCGGCGCGCATTGTTCCACGGTCGTGTACGCCGAATTTCGAAACGACCAACTGCGAAACTACGGCGAAAGTCCGACGATTTGGCGTACACAGGTCCGTGTTGCATCCGCTCGCATTCGGAATAGTTCGATGGCGACGCGTATAAATAAAACGCGGTCGCGTTCTCTCTCAAGTTATTTATCAAAGGATCGTAAATTATTTATCAAAGGATTGTTGGCTATATATGCGCGAGAAGCATTGTGATCAAGAAGAGAAATTTGTCGATATTTATTACTGTCGACTCGAGTCCATTCTTCAAGAGACGTCCCAAAATAATTTTTATTGATCGATATTAATCGAGTTTACGTTTTCTTCTTAGAAAAACATTTTCTCTTTTCATTAACTTCAATTTCTTATTTCATGACTTCGCAGAGTTGCTTCTTGACCAGAATCCTATCTCGGAGCGTAATAAAATATTGTCACTCACAAGCTCGTTAAAACGGCGGTAAAATAAAGACGGTATTCACAAGGCAACGATGCTAGATTTTACGTCGTCAACGCGCTGACCACGACTGAGTTACCTATTTCCGTTTTATCGTTCGGTTGCTCTAATCTCCAGTACCTACTCTTCGTCGTACAACGAATCGCGTGTACGACCGGTTTCTCACAACCCAAGTTACGCAACGCTTGGCGATCCCATCGATAGGGCAGATCATTCAGGAATCAGGACATCGGATTCCCTACCCATAGGGATGACGTCGCATCGCCGCCACTTCTTTTCTGCTCGTAAAGATATAGAGCGCAATTTCCTTCATTTTGCATGGCCCAATAAATTGCGATTTGCGCCGTGCGCTTTATCCACTTTTCTTTAAACTTAGAGGCGCGATAGTCTACGCGCGGCACATCCAAACCGCCATTTTGCGAATAACGCGAATAGATAAACGATAAGAAATAGCAGCTGCTTTTCATCATCATCTATTTTATACTAGCCATAAAACGATCGTTTGGATATTTCTTGATTGCGGAGCACATGCGCGACGTATTTATCATGCGAGATTTCTCGTGCTCCAAATCTCGCGCAAATATATAATTATCAATAGTGTGTTTTTTGTTTGTGAATGAAAGAAAACCGTATTCCTATATAATTAAACTTATTATGCTCATTCTGAGAAATTCGCGTCCGACAAAATTACCAAGTTACGACTGTAACGCTTGAATTAAGAATTTCACGGAGATTAC
Organism: Pseudomyrmex flavicornis; assembly: GCA_014825475.1. Lineage (NCBI taxonomy): Eukaryota > Metazoa > Arthropoda > Insecta > Hymenoptera > Formicidae > Pseudomyrmex > Pseudomyrmex flavicornis. The sequence continues at coordinate 24,123 of QVNW01000295.1, forward strand.
ATTGTAGATAACGAAAGACATATGCGGCATGAAATACTAGCCGCCTTCGGCGTGCGGCTTCGAGATGGGGAACCTTCCTGACCGAAAAAAGATTTGAGCGCGTCAAAACCGGTTTGAATAAATACACATCACCGGCATGATCTTCCCTATAATTTACGGCGGAATTATAAATTTATCTAGGCATTGCCCGTCCTCGCGTTGGACAATCACTGAAATATCACTGGCAGAAACAACAAAGAATAACGATTAGCCCCGTCCTCGCGTTCCTGTCCTCTTTGTTGCTGTCGTGATTAATATTTCAGAGTTGCTTATATTGTTACGCGTGAACGTAATTACTTACCTTAATCAATTTCACGAGTCATTAAGATAATTAATGGTTCGCGCATAGTTTTATTTTGTTCGCTCTCTCAATTACGAGAGACATGGAAAAAGTGTTACGTTACGCACATTAATATTATTGCGAAAAACATACTGACGAAAATTCGCGCCTCCTTTTCACAATTTTCCGTTTGATATAATTAGAACTTACGGCGTTACACGCGATTCAAGCGCGGCGTAACCATTAATCGTTTGAGGGTCCTCTGTCCGGCACGAAATCTGCGCGATGCATATGCATGTAGGCAGGTATGTTTACAACCACGCGTGCGGCGTGCAATGAACCGGTTAACTCGCTACGAATTACGCACACAGATCGCAATAAATAACGTCGCGCGCGAATCTTGGCATTAACGCGTCTAACAACGACTGTCATGAATTAAATCAAACGCAAACCACACCTGGCGAGACGCGCCATCCATGATGTTCTGAAATTCGCAATTTAACTTTTCACTGAGAGATAAAAAAGCCGATAATTTTTTTAAGGAAGTTTAGAAGAAAAAGGCCACTTACCATTTGTCAAAAATAGAAAATGGGAGAAAGAATTCGAAAAGACTTTTGAGATCGAACGAGCAACCGACACGACGATTCGTCGTAATGTTGGCGCCAGCGGAAACTCATTCCGATGAGAGCCAAAAGTCGTCGGCAATACGCGACACATCCGCCAGCGACGAAGGACGATTCCGCAGGCAACATCACAGAAATGAAGACACATCAGCGGGCGGAAGTGGCCCTCACTTCGACGCTCGGCATCCGCATAATACGACGCCGTCGTCCTCGACGCGACATGACGGTCCTTAACCCTCCCGCCCCTACCAGCTAAACGATATTTCGCTTCCGCGTACCTGCGTAACATGCTACCCGCGCTGCAACTGCTGCGACAGTCAAACTCCCGCATCCCGCGGATACAAAGCGTCTGGTAGATGAGTATATCATGACCATATGTTCCAAGTTTCAACGTGCACTCTCATGCATGCTACTCTTATTTGATTAATAGATTTGATTAATAATATTTTCAGAGATAATATAACAGAGAAAATTAAAAGATAAAAGGATCTTATTAATTTATCTTTGTAAATTAAATAAGGGAGAAGAGATTTTCTCTTGATTTACCATATTTCCCGAATTTAATAAAAATTTTCACAAGAAAAAGAGAGAGAGAGAGAAAAGTTTTGTTTCTAAAATGGGTTAATGTTCAACATATCCTTTTTGAGCATCCATTTTTTACGCCATGGTGCCTTTCATAATTCTATCCTTTTAATTAAACAGATTCAGAGTGTCACGACTTGTCTCTAATAAACTGCGCGAAAATAAAGTCGGGAATTAAACGCGTGTAACCACGTGAGGAGGACTTTACGAGTTGTAACTCGTATATCCACCCTGTTTGTGTTCGCGCGCAAAAGCGCGCGTGTGCGAGCGAAAAACGTCATATACGCGCCGTGGGCCCAAACCAGTCGACTGACTCCCTTAATGAGAGAGATGCTCGTATTTATATACGTGCATGTGCATCTCACTCACATCGTGTTGGTGATAGAGATGGTGTTGGTACGCACGCATACCAAAGGGACAGGTACGTATCCGTGCGAGCTCGCACCCACGGAGAATCAGCTTAGTCGCATTCTCTCGTGATCGTGTGAGAAAACTCTCAGATTTCATCTTTTCCGAAAGATATCGTCACGAATCGGCACTTCAAGATTGAATTTTCGACTTCTTCTCGTGATGTATATCTTTTAACTCTAGTAATTTCTTCGTTCGCTCTCTCAGCGAATACCATGTTTTCGAGGCGAATCTTCTCTTCGCGCCGTTCCTGGTCGTTGTCCCTCGATCACGATCCCGATCCATGCCGGCCAGTCTTGCCGCGCCAGCGCGATCGAGAGGATCGATGCTGCGTGGCTCACACGCGTCCGTATACTTTGAATTCGAGAGAAGTCGAACGCACACACTGTGATTTTCAATACAACTGAGATCAATAGTGAAGTGGAGTTGATAGTGTAAAGAGCGTATCTCCATTTGCGCAATTACTTGTCGTATGTGTCACGTGAATCTCTACTGCAATATTTGTTGGAGGTTCACGTGAATTAAATAAATTCACTACTACGTACGGATAAACTTTTTCCAAATGTAATTGAATCCCTTCCGACACACAGCAAATAATCCGAATATTTTTGTTTTTCGCTCCGGTTTTTTTATATCTGTGCCAAAAGTCTGTCAAACAATTTGATGATTTCGATTTCTTTTCGATGAATTATATTTGAGTGTATTTTTGGAACGCTATAAATGGTATATAAATAACGTTCTCTTGTCCGCGTCATTAATTCGATATTAAATTAATGAGCGCCGATTAAGAGCTTCCTTCTTCTCACACGAGATCACAACTCGTATTATTTGAAACGACGGCTTATTACGCTCGATTTAGATTCCAATTGACCGCGTAACTCACGCGTACTTACACGACACTTCGTTTAATATATCGTTCGGATTCTTTTCGACTGTCTTCTACAAAAGTGAATAACCTCAAGTCGAACACAATTTGAGCTAACTAATACAATTATCTCCACGATGATTAATGAATTCATGAAAAACTGTTTTCTTTGTCTCTATATTTGTTAATGCAATTTTTCACATTACTCACATATGATTTTTGTATCAATATTATTACTATTTGTCTTATTTACTGTTACATTCTTCAGAGAATATTAACAAACACAACTCAAAACGCAACTTACTCATTCAATAATAATGAAGTTAAAGAACTTTTCTACGTTTTATACGCTTTCAATCGTCTACCATTTTATACGCCTTCGATCTTTTCATTTTTTTTTTCTTTCAATTTATCATACAATAGCGAGAGAAAGGCGGAACACACACTGAATGGCGCGTTTTTATTCGTCACCCGTTAATATGTTAATTCAATTTATCTCGCGGCAACGCACCCCATTCGTCTCTGTCCATCGCTCGATGTTTGCATCCGTGTTCATTTCCCTCAACGTTCTCCGGTTCTTCCGCAGCGCGTTATTTTCCTCGCGACTTTTCCCGCTCGCAGAATTACATCCTCGTATATATCAGCGCGGCTGTCATCCTTCCTTCCGACATCCGTGACCCTTCTTTTCCAGACTTCAAAGAATAATTATCATTTCTTAGATTACAAAAAGCGCTCCGAAGCGTTGTTACAGCGTCTGAATTAAATATTTGAAAGCTTACGAACCATATCGGCTAAATTTATACCGTGGATATATGTTAGAATATAAATATGATCTGCTATTACGTTAAGACGTGGATTAAATCCTCAGAATAATCCCGCATTATCCTCGCGAATCATAATTCATGACAGATCCGCGAATATTAAAGCAAAGAAGTTCGAAGCTCGTATACTACTCTCTCTCTCTCTCTCTCTCTCTCTCTCTCTCTCTAGTTTCTTAAGGATATTCTCCTCAAACTATCGTAATCCTTGGGTTATTAGCGTAAGCCGAAGTTCCTCACAAATTAGTTAAACCCTCCCTTTCGAAGTTGAAGTATAAACGCGTCGCTTCATATGTCCGGAAAATTAATGATAAAAGTATTTATAAAGTCATAAACAATCGCGAGAATGTGCGTTACAAAATTACTCTCGTGAAACTTCTTAGAGATCTACATTTGATCACAAAAATTTTCATCGTGATTTGACGATGACAACAATAATGAAAAAATTTCTTAAAAATAGTGCAATGGCAATTGATAATCACCCTTCATCGCGATAATCTACAATGTGATAAGAATTGTGCGGCGAGATAATGCGAGATTCTGTTTGAAGTGCTACACAAGGAGCTGCTATCATCTTCTCTCGTGATTCACGAGACGTTGCTGTCAGTTCGCTTGGCGTGGATCGCGAATGAAAGGATGCGATTAAGAGAACGATTTGCCGTTATGGAACTGTGAAATTCACGATACGACGCACTGCCTAGTCGCTGCGGTAATTCCGTAATGCGCTTCTTACGTGGTATCGGAATCGTGCAAAAATAAAGACTCGCCGCGAGAAATCGACCGCGATACCGACTGGCTGTTCGACGAAGAAAACGCAATCAGTGCCGCGATGTACTATCCTTGTTAAGTTGCGGCGTTCTGTTGCACGATAACGGCACTCGATACACCGTGGTTTGCAAAAAACCACGACAGAAACGTGCAATAACGCTCGCGCTCTAATTGAAAATGGTGCCACTGTGATTCGAAAAGAAATATAAAAGCTTTTAGAACGTTATATGTATATATATATTGATAGTGATTGTGCGGGCGCGTTGTTGCAATGCACAGTGTATATTTCAGAACTCACAAAACTATTACAAGAGAATCTAAAAACAGGATCGAAATGCAACCAATGAAAAATTAGGACGTTCGAGTTCGTTGCGCGCTTTCCACATCGGAAATTTCTGCCAACTGATTTGCAACTCGCGCATCAATGTTACGCATCTCTCCTATAGTAAATTTCGCACTTCAAACAGCAGTTTTCACCACAGAATAATAGTTTCACAGCTCGCCGTATCCACGAATTGTTTCTACTCCGAGAACTTTGCATTGCGGCGCGCCTGGATAATAGCCGCGATGAAGAGAGAACTTTCGTTACAAAACCGAAATTCAAGTTCGCAAGAGTGCAATTAATCGACCGATTGCGACGATAAACAGTATATTGCTGAAAAAAAGTGTTCAAAGTGACGCAGTTAAGATCTAAGTTTTTGAGAGCTACTTGAAAACACTTTAAAGAAGCTCGAAGAAATGGCAAGATAAGAGCAAACTTTTATCGTCAAGATGATTGAGCATTTATTGGAAAAATTGCCACGTTTATTTACGCTTCCAACATCTAGTTCCGGCAACTTTTAATGAGTCATCGACTCGCATCCAAGAATCGATAATTAGTGCACTCCAAGGTTTCGCTGCTGCAAAAGTTATCGTTCCTCTGCTTGCCGATAGCAATTTCTATATCGTTGCAATAAAAACACCAAACTCCTACTATCCTACTTTTGCGTTTTAACTATATATATATATATACTAGCGACGCAAGAAATTTTCTTCCATGAACTTCTTTTCTCGAGAATTCATAAAATCCTCATAATAATCTGTATGTTTAAAGAAACCAAAGTGCGAGAAATCGCCGCAAACCGTCGAAGGACACAGGCGAGAAGAAGTTATCCTCCGCGTGGCGAATCGCGTTACATTTTGCGCACCGAGAACAGGCCAGACCTTGGACGCGTCTCTCACATGGAACCGCATCGAGCGCAACTCCGAAAGGCACGCTCGTGACTTCAGCTGGTTTTTGCGCGTGTCGGCAGGAAATTCAAAAAGTTATCCGTCCGGAGCGCGGCGAGCAATAATGCGACGCGGTATGCAATCGTCGGGACGAATACGCAGCACGAGTAAGTCACAACGAGCAAGAGAGGGGTTGTGATACATTCGATGCAATCGCTCGTGGATGTCGTGCGGGATTGATTGCGAGGAGATGGTTGGTGCGGGCCGGCCGGTACGGAATTACACCACGTCGATCGCGCTGCGTGGCCGTGGAATTGCACGGATAAAGCAGTTCTGGTTGATTATCGCGTCATAGTGGTGATTCCCGGCCGAAGGTACGATTGCGTTTGCAAGTAAGAGTATCTATAAATGTGTGTTTGATGTCGTATAGAATTACTTCTAGAATTGTTTCTTGCATTAGCAAGTTGTCAGTTTGATAGTCAAGTGCGCTAGAATTTTTTATCATTCACTATATATACTCCGAGTTGAAATTATTCAAAAGATTTTTTGACACGCTATTTCGAGAGAACTATAAGATGTAAGTCATGTTTGTTCTACGAAATTCGGCGATATGTGCTTGCATATTTATTCGGCGTGTTTGTTCTGGATACATTGAGTTACTTCGGGTATACACGCGTTCTCTGCGTCGAGTTGCTATTAACTTTAGGGATTGAATCGGTTTTGCGGTTGCGTTAAGCCTCAGAGACTGGAGAAGAGATTCGAGAAGAAGGGAGATATTTAATCGTCCTATTGCGGAAAGTGCGCGCGCGGCGATGTAGGAGGTGTTTATTTCAATAATATCTGACGCAAGTGTGATGATGTAAGAATGAAGTAACGTTGTTTTTGTAAATAGCGTCATTCTTGATGCCTTGTGATCGCTTCAATGCTTTAGATAGACTTTACAATACACAAACAATATGACAAACTACTAGTGTGAATGCGCTTGTTGCCGATCAAGTGTTAGTTTTGAGATGAGAGGATACAAGAGTACGATCGAAGAAGAAAGAAAAGAAGAAAACGACTCGTAACAAGTGCATCCGGTGCCGAACAGAGATCAAAGGCGATCGTGCATTCCTTCGATGCGAGAAACTAACGTTATCTCGTTCTTGCGTTTTGCTTTCTTTTTGAAGCATACGATGCGTTTTGTCCATAATACTTTTCTGTCTGTGAGTGATCTCTACATGATGTAAAAACAATTGTTTCTCTGCTTTAAACAAGACGCAGCGTGGAAAACAAAAACAAACTCGTCAAAGGTGTTACAAAGATTTACTTTTGCGCGGTAATAACGAGCGAATATAAATTAGCCGCATAAAAAAAAAAGAGCAAACAACACATTTAGCTTTGTGGCTCGTGACATTTGTTCGTCCGGTTTTTTTTTCTTTTTAAACAAGCGAGTTCTCTAGCAGGTCTCGTGTGTCGAGGATAAGAAAAAAAAAAAAAAACAGGGAAAGAGAAAATGAGAGAGAAATAAAGTATGTGACGAGAACAAAAGGATCGGAGGCAGGCTTCAGAGATCGCATATGCGATCCAGGGAGAAAGACCCACGCAAAGAACGCTGAGAAGAGCAAAAAGGTTGCAAAGTACTTTGTGCAGCTGTCATAAGAGACAACTCTGTCAGGAATCAGAGCTTCTGAATAGAAAGATTTTATAAACACAGTGTGCATCTCTATCACAACAGGATGATAATAATTGCAGTACTTTTTTGTCAGAATTGTTTTAAATTACATATTTCTTTGTATCGCTAATGAAATAAAATCTCAAACTAAAACCTCTCTTTTTTTTCTCTTTCTTTCTTTATTAATTTATTTAAAACAAACTAGATTATAAAGAAGTTTTTTTTTTCAAATTACAGGACTTTAAAGTCACAAGAAATTTACAAATATAAGTGTCGAACACAAAAATAGCAAGTTCTTCGAAAAAAGCATGAGTGCGTAGGCCCCACGTAGTAGCGGTCGGGTTATCCACCCCGAAAGAACAGCTTTCTGTCAAAGACGTGAATAGCCCGAGGGTTTAGAAGAAAGAATGAAGGCGAGAGAGGATTGTGAAAGAGGACCAAATGTTTTCAGAGGCCATTCGCCGGAAGGTGGCGAGATACACTACTGAGAAGAATAAGTGGCAACGGGAGCGAATAAAATCGATATGTACATCATTTTCGGAGAATGATACTTAAGAGCACTTTTGAAAAAGATAGAGGGGCGCGATTCGCCGTTCTAGATTATTTAAAAATTATTCAATGATACAAGATTGTTGGCAAATGGTTTTCTCGTAAAGCAATTCGAAAATTAACAAAAAATTTCGAATATAATTTATCCTTTTTGTTCAATATTATCTCAAATTATTGACTCATCGAGCTATCGCCAAGCAATTTCTATCCAAAATCGACAAACGTGTCTCGAACGACACGAAAAGCTATGTATTGCATAACAGCTAATAATACATATAATAAATAGCAAGCTTATGGCGGTCTGAATTACAAGATATGCGATCGGTAATATTGCGCGACAAGTATTCGTCGAAATGATAAACGAACGGCGGCGGCAAAGCCGAGAGTCGAAGGCAAAGGTCGCTTAAAAAAGCCTCATCGCGACCGCGATGCTATATATCGACCAGATAATACGAGGACTATTAATCTTCCTAAGGGATTCGTGCTCACCTACATATCGCCAGATAATGTTACTCCTCGACGGCGCTTAATCACGTAACGCGTATGCGCGCGCGCGATGTACGATAAGATTACACTCGTGTGTGGTACAGGGCGTTTTATTATGGCGCTACCGCAGGAAACGACCGTGTCTTCCGGTTTCTAAATGAGAACTCTCTCGCCGCTGTTGCTCGGTTGAATAAAGTAATTGACAAAACATCCGCGATTACGATTGTCTACCCTAAAACCTGATTTCCGCGCGCGTGTCTTGCTCTCTCCGCGTACTTATTCCTATATATTACTTGATAGATATTTGCAATGCAAAAAAATCATTCAGATCAATAAAAAAAAAAAAAAAAAAAAAAAATTAGGTTTTTGGCTACAGGTCAAAAGAGAATCCTAACAGTTTAATGAATCGCTCAATTAAATTCTGAAACAACTTGACGCGCTAGAATGAATAATTTTCTCATTTTATCTTTTCCATTTTCAATATTGTTAGAATAAATGATGTAAAAAGAACAAAGATGAGTTTTTCATGGATGTTTGACACGTATTCTATTCTACTGCTTCATATATTGTTTGATAAACAAAACTGGTTAATTTTCGATATTGATCAATGCGCTCTCTCATTGTAATCAACATAATCGAAAGCATTTTAGACAAAACCTTCACATAGATTGTTTCCTGCGACACAAAATTGTGATCACAGCATACAGCACATATTTATTTCTAATTTGTATGTTAATGAAAGAGAGATATGGAAGAGAGAGATATGGAAAATGTACAATCTTGTATTTATTTTCGATTTATAATATTATTTTTGTTTTAGTATTCTATTTTTTATATTTACAAACTTTACATTTTATAAACGATAAAAATAATTAATTATAATACTTCTTCTCTTATTTTTGTTGGAATTGGGACATACTTAAAGCGTGAATAGTCCGGATGATCCGCAGTCGACGGGATCTTTCCTTAGATAGGAAGAGATCAAAGATCCCGTCACCCGATTAATTCAGAGGTTAAAAGGCTTAAATAGTCCAGGTCTTACGAGTCAGAGTCAATTTCCGATGTATGTCTTTCTTACTCCTCTTCGCGATACTTGCAGCCCGATAATCTATTTTTATTTTATTTTTTTTTACACAACACAGTCGCTAAGCACACTCGATTACTTTTGCATATATTCCACTGTCATCTCGGTGAGATTCTCGCGTGCAGCAATTCGTCGCAAGTATGTCGGTCGATGAATTATGTATACACACGGCGCCGATTTGTCGCTATATTCTCGCAGTTCATAGCAGTCATTTCTGAGTGTATTCCAACTGATCTTCATGTGAGATAAATCTGCTTTTATTTAAAATGTTTTATGATTACACACGGATATTTTTGAATTAACATACTAATGCAGAAATTATTACTATGTACGTATAAAATATAAAAAGATTAAAACTTAATAAAATTCTTAACGAAGAGAATTGAACGTACACGGTTTTAATTTTAATGACGAGAAATATACTATTATTATTACTTTTGGTGTCATAAATCTAATTGTCGCAAGCGATATCACAAATCTAATTGCCAAGTTTTCCATTGATTTACACGACACGAGAACGAATTATCGAAAGCACGTTAATGAGACGCGAGTTGTATCGTGACGAGTGTCTATGGATGATAAATCGCGATAATCGTCGTAAATTGCGATCGTCTTCGTTGCATACAGTATTAGTGTGCGTAGGATAGAGGATTCGGGTCAGTGCATTTGCGGAAACGCCTGAATTTTGCAGTGCCGTTAATTACGTTGACTAACATACATTTGCAACTTGCATTCCTGGACGCGGGTGAACATTTTCATCAAAATTAATATTCCCCGAGCGAAAGCTCAATCTTTATTCTTATTTGCATATTGTGTGTAATGCAATGACATAATTAAAACTTTTTAATTAAAATAAATTTTTCACAGAAATTATTCACTGACCAATATAATCTTTTCTCGTCTTGTATCGTCTCGAGATTATCTTATTTGTTTTTATTCTAAAAACCACTGCTTCCGTTATACATAATATTATATTACAAGATTGTTTCAACACACATATATGTAATTATTTCTTTTTCGTATAATATAAATAATATAAATTTATTTCAAATAAAATTAAAAAGAGAAATCTTTTATAAAAAATTTGTTTTTATAAAAAACAAATGAATTGAATATTTTTTTCCATACGCAAACATTTATTTGATTTTGTTGTCGATTTTAAGATTATAATTTAATACCGATGTTATTTTCGTGCCGCGAATGATTCATGTGTTTCGCGATCTAAAAGTAGAATTCCAGCCGGGAGGTTTCAAAGCGTATGCTCGCGTGGGAATCATTAGAGCGCCAGAAAGAGCGCGAAGTCCGCGACAATTTAATTTAATTTACGCTGCTTGCGCGCGGTCTTACTGCCTCGTGTGAATTGCAACTACCCTCCCCACGAGGGGATAACAATGATCGCGACCTCGCGGGATTCTCGTTTAATATTTGGTTTGCATATCTGCCGATTTTAACGCATTGTCGAATTATACCGATGTATATCGATGATTTTATCGCGCAACGAGAATCATGATTAAACAAAATAAAATTCACCACCCTTTTTTACACTTTTATTATATGTTGTCCAGTTACGTTTCTTGTCTGTCTCTTTCTCGCGTAATAATATTTTATGTATATTTATCGCTGAATCGACCTTTATTTTTGTCGAATGATACGTTGCTACTGAAAAACGATTGTTTGCCGAAAATATGCAATTTGCATCGATTCGATCGGCTTTTCTGATAAACGGTACGGTATTTTTCACAATTTTGAACTTAGTTCGTTAATTTCGCTTTGTTTGAATTTGCATTTGACTCGCTCCGTTACACATTTAATAAATCGTTCGTGAATCGAGCTTACTGAACTCTCGTCAATTACACAATTTATATAATCAACACACGTTATCGTGTTGATAGTCGTCTTATCTGAAAAAAAAAACAAACCGTTGGCAACTGATTTAAAGAAACGTTCATACATTAAAGTGTCGAATATTATTGTTAAAAATTTACTAGTTTTATTTTATACTTCAATTAGCATTATTTATCTGAAATGTAAGGAAAATTTGAAATAAACATGTTAAAAGTTCGAAGATATATATTTTATTGGGAGAATAACGATATTCCGTACTAATAAGCTTCAAAAGCATATTAAGTTCCGTTAGTCATTTCGTGAGGCTTTTAACGATTCCGCGCACGAAAACTTCAGCGAGAGCGTACTATAATATTTAATGTCTTCGAGCCGAGAAGCGAAATTAATTCAAGCCGGATATCGGTCAACTACCGGAAATTCCACGAACGACAGAACGTGCCGTCGGCGTTGGACAAGTGGCGTCGGATCGGCGCAATCATTACGGAAGTTCACCTTCTGCCATTTACCGGCGATCGACGAGATTTTCAGAACATGGTCAAGTTCGAAATGGCGAACTCTTTCGCGCGATGGAGAAATTTTAAATCTAAATCTATCACCGATAAAGAAAAAAACAGCTTTCTATACAATATGTCTTGAATAGTTTCTGAATAGTTTTAAGATTTGTGAAAATTAAATTTACATGTTTTTATATTTCTGTCGTTATCACACAGTAAAATTAAAATCTTAAAATTTTGTCCCTTGAAAAACAATGAATCAAGTTAGCCTTTACGCAAATTACAGCAACGCATATAATGCGCATGTAAAGTGTTGCTCGAAATGCGGCGGCGGCGGCCGTGCCATTTAGCGGAATACGCACGTAAATTTCGTGCGAGCTGAAAAATTAATGAAACGTTCTTTGCCGGCCGTTTTACTACCATGCGTCCCGCGAGTTTGAGAGTTTATTACGCTAGATTTGCGGAAATAGTTAGTGCATGAACCGTTTCCAGCGAGTAATTTTTGGTACTTGCTCGCAATAGAAGTAGTTTCTCTACAATTTAACGCAAAGTAAATTAATTTTCCACTTGATGAATTAGTTGACAAGTTACTTGCCTCAATTTATTCTTTGATATCGATATAATATTATAATTATAAAACTTATATATATATATATTTATTTTGTAATTTTAAGAGGTTTTTTCTTTGAAAAAAAAACAGAATTTACAAAAAATAGCTTTATTTTACCTGTAGTTACTTTTTTATTCCTATTCTAATCTCGAAATAAATATTTTTTTATTTCAGAATCTGGTGTGTCACATTACTTTTTTTTTATTCTCTGCGAAAAAATATGATCAAGATGCCGTTTTATGACAGAAGATGAGCGATGAAATAATTACGAAATCCAATAGTGGTAGCAACATTCTCTTCGTCGATGAAGATGCGCCCAACGCGGACTACAACTACTCTCGTTCGATCTCGTCGTAAACCACGTGAAAGGAGCTGACGAACGTCGTAGATAGAAAGACGTGTTCGCAAAACGTGCAGAGCTTTACACATCCGATCTATCGAAGTGGGAGATGCCGCTTAACGACAAGATGCTCAATCATCGGCGAGATTCACCTCAACAGCGTCATCCGCGACAATCGTCCGTTCAAAAAAAGGACCAGAACGAAAAGATCGGAAACGCCCTGCAGCGTTACGAGAACGCGATGCTCAAGTATCAAAAGCCAAAGCCGCGACCCAAACGACAGATCAGCAGGGAACGTCAGCAACAAAGCAATTTCTCGAGCAGCGACGAGAGCATCGCGAGGAACAAATCAAAGAGCACCAGCTCGATTGACACGCAGTCGGTGAACAACATTCTAGATGAGTTTGAGGACTTGGATTATTGCAGATCGTCGGATCTCAGTGACGTCGGCAGCATCAGCGTAACGAACTTCGAGGAAGTTATGATGGATCAGCAGAAGCGACAGCAGCAGCAACAGCAAGGACGATCGAAATTAACTAGCGCGGTTCAGACCAAATCTATCCCGACAAGAGAGAAGATTCAACCGATGCTGAAAGTGAATCAGCAGACTCAAGTAAGACAGCGTTCACGAGACAGACAAAAAGATTGCGGCAGCAAAGTGCATCACCTCGTCCCGTCCGAGGACAGTTCCTGTCGTGTCTCAATGGACAACGCGATTGAGAGCGGTCGTTCAAAAATGCCGGAGGTTTTGCTGCGTAAAGGCGAAGTTCAGAAGAGAGTGGACGAGTGGCTGAATCAAGCGCATAGTCAGAACTTTCCACGTGATAAACCTCTAACGAGATCGAACAGCAGCGCTGAACAGAAGAGCCAGCGAAGATACCGTCAGGATTCGAGATCTAGATCGATCGACGAGGCGAGGAACAGACTGAACGGAGGAGCGTCTTCGAGCTACGACGACCTGACTCGCGTGAATCGCAAAATGCTAGAACGTAATAAACCGGAAAAGGTTAACGTCGGCGTGAACACTAGTAAAGGCACGTACAAAGAGTACTTGGCTGTGAAGAGCAAAATTAACCAGTCGGATTACGGCTCCAGTGTTCAATCGACCGTTACGCTCTCGAGATCCGGAGGCGACTCAAGCCCGGCCTCCAGAATCCCTCAGAGAGGCCCACTTGGCTCGTCAAGCTTCAGATCCAGACGTGTCGAAGGAAACATCGAAGAAAAAGGCTCGGCAGAAAACCGGATTATAAACTTGACGAGAACGAGATGCGAGCTGGATCACAGAGCTACCGTTAACAGCTCAAAGGTGGCCGAAGTGTCTACCGTTACGACTTCAACAACGACAACGATGACAACATCAATTATTCCCTGTAGAAGACCGTCGCTGAAATGTTTCGGAAACAGCGCGGATCAGAACTGTGCAACAGCGTGTTCGCTCGTTAAAGAGGAGACGCGTTTGCCGCGCGGGACAGGCCCCGCGAAGGGCCTGTTGTCGGCCGACAACCTTGGTGACCAAGGCGAGCCAATCTCACCAAATAAGGATGGAGAAAGTAGGCGACCGGCTGCTGTGGCGAGCGGCCTGACGTCGCGACCCATCGCAACTGCTGGTAAAACGGTCGAGATGGCCTGTAAATCGACGGAAGCGCCAACGAGATGCGCTCCTGGCTATCTTCGAGATAACGCATCTTCGAAAATCACGTCAATAGAATCGGGAATAGCGATCGAATCGCGACGTCGACTGCAGACTTCGGACAATTTTCGAAAAGATTCCAAATCGATCGATCAATCGCGGCAGGAACAGTCAATTTACGGTTTGCCGGTTGGCGCTCGAGTGCGAGCTCTTCAAGGACAGGTGGAATCGCGTAGTCTGAGATCCAGATGTTATCAGATCGACGGAACGTCGATGGAGATTAGAAAGCCGCCGGTTCTGCCGCAAAAGGATCACGGTGCATCGCCCTCGCGAGATACCACGTCGCAGGATCGAACAAAAGTGTCGACGGGCGCGTCTTCGTCGAGTTTCAAACCAAACAACCGAGTCTACACCGCGACAAGCGGTCTGCAGCAACAGCTGAGCGAACAGAACACCGCGAAATCCAAGATTGCAAGTTGCGAAAGCGTCTCGTCCAGTAGAATCACACGTTACGTTCCGTCGGATCATGTGGAAAGGATTTACGAGCGGAGTTTGCAACCGCAAGTGATTCACGCGGACGATCTTGAATCGATACTTCGACCTTCTCTACAAGTTTCTCCTTACGGTGAAAAAATCAACGTAACTAGATCGGATCGGGAGCCGCCTCCTGTCAAGGAAACGTCGATAACTCTCGAGGATGAGTCGTCCGACAAGATCGGCGAGTCGCGACATGAACATCTCGAAACCATCGACGAGGACGATCAAAAAAACGAGATAAATTTGCTATGTAGGTATCCGGAGATTGGTTTGAAGCAGTGTTTAAAGGTAAAACAGAATTTGCCGAATGGAAGATGGAAGGAATCGGTGGACAAAAAAAAAGACAGTTCGATTTACATTAAGTGGGATCAGCAGCAAGTCGTTTTTAACGAACCAGCGAGGACCTTCGCCACTTTCCAATCGACGTCACCTTGCCACAGCAATGTTAAGTCGAAAGTTCAACGAAGATTTTGCGGCCGACTACAAAAACATTTCGAGAGAGGAATCGGATCAATTAACAATTCACTCGAGAGAGAACAGTAATTTGTCGACCGCAACGATTCCCGTGGACGAGCTAGAGAGTCAGCGAGGCTCAAGACTCAAGACCGAGGAAGATTCTTCTCGAAGCAGATTACAGTTCGGAGAAAAGTTGGAAAATCTCGCGGTCCAAGAAACAGCGAAGGACACCGATGAACGCGGTGCGGTGATTAACGAAGTTCTTGTTAAGAACTTGCAATTCGAGCAGGATTTGCCGGAAAATCCGTCGGCCGAACAAACAAAAGTGAATTACAGTGTTCAGCAAGTGAATTTTCGCAATGTTTTGTGCGACGATTACAAAAATGAGAAATTGAGAGACAAAAAAGTGTACATGACGAAGGAGGAAATGGATCATCAGAGATTGATAGATATGCTGAAGAAAAGAGACTACGAGACGCTGAAAACGGTGAGTAAAAACAAAAATTATTTTTTTATTCTCATTCCTTTTTTTTACTTAATTAGTGATACCATTAAATAATTACTTGCGTGTGTGATGTATCAACGGAGATTGTATTGGTTGAAAAAATTCCGAGTTTGCGGTCGAATTCCATTGTCGGCAAATCGACGACAATGCGATATTCGATCTTGATATCGATTGTTTTCCTATTGCAAAATATCTCGTTTTAATCGCGATAAAACTCGCCGACAAGATATACTTGACAGTAAGCCAATAATTAGCGCTCGCATTGCTACATACGATAGTCCGCAGCTCTTTCGGTAATTACAAGCCCCGTGTATAATCGAAATTGTTCGTTTCACTAGACGCTTTATTCCAATCAGGTAACAAATACACCAAATTGCCATTACACAACGCCCCAATGCTGTTTACGTGTCACCGCGTTGTCAATGAATGACCAGTTATTTAACAGAGCGAATTTTAACTTCCTGAATTCCGACGGTACAACGAGCGAAATTAAACGAGCTAATTATGACAATGGAGTGAAAATGATACCTTGCAATTTCGTAAATCAATGCTCATTTTAATATTTATCGAAAACAACTAGAGTTAATAAAAAACAACTTTAGCACTGACCATGTGTATTTAAAAAAATATATATTCAATTTGTATCAGAAAATTATCTTTATGGAGATATCGGTACACTCGATCGATTATTAATTACCGTGAGTAAAAGATAAATCCCGACAGCTGATATGATACTTTCTATTGTGAATTGAAAAATAACATTTGATTTAATCTCTCTATGCGCTTGTCGTACTTCTCATCTCGGTTAATTATTACGTTGATTATTTATAAAGTCCGAGAGAGCAATTTTGTGCCGTGTTACATCGAGCTACACATGTTTATGCGAGTTGTAAAAGATCGTTGGCAAGCTCGACTCGAGCGCCTAGTACGTGCAAAATGTCGCCGGTGGAATAAGCGGTAATCACGTGCCTCTTAGTAATGTTAGTTGTCATAAAAGAGAATTGTGATGTAATGTAATTATCAAGTTTCTGCGTCGCGGTCGTCGTAAACGTGATGTAATGGAGGTTTGCGCGCGTGTCTCGGTATATCAAATTTTCCTCAGGGGAGTAATATTTCATTCCCAGGCGGAATGCAAAGTGTGGAAGGATAATTCGCGCAGGACTCTCCCCTTTCCTACCTCCAACTTGAAATAGAAGGAGCATTGCTGATATTTCGTCGCGATGTTTTAATCTCAATATCTGTTGCTTGTTATTTCATCATATGTGTGTCTGTCAACGTATTTATTCTTATCAAATGAGAATTTTTCAAATGTCAATCACTAGTTTGACGAGTTTTTTTAACGTTTAATTTCGATTGGAGCGATCTGTGAACATGCGAAGAATAAAAATGATTTGCGAGAACGCAAAAAACAAAGATTTAAAGAACTAATACGAAAGCTTCTTTGTATTAGTACTAATGAAGATAATGAAAAATAATTAACATTTAACAGTGATATATCGCAAATATTCTTTGCGCTAAATCGTGCTCTCGTAAAGATTGTTCGACCTTTGATTTTCAAAATTATATTTTCCAATACATTCTGTTTTTTTTTTCTAGTCCGTACAGAGGTATGTACATTTTGAAAAGATTTATTTAGAAAACCGCTTGTTCACAGGATCTTTAACCGACAATATAAACTACTTGTCTCGGCGAGACAAGTATTTGCATCACATTTGACACATTTGACATGTTATTATATTGTTGATCATAAACATAGTTTTAAGATATTTATAATTCAAAATACATAGATGTGCAAAATATATTTTGCTGATATTTGTATCGATAAAGTTGCATCGGGATGAATCGGGACTTGTTGGTTAATCAAATTTTAACATTTTGCTGGAATGGACAATTAGAGACAAAAAGAAGATCGATATATCGATATGCGATATATATCGATATGCGATATATATCGACATAGCACCAGTGAAATACTTGCATTGAACGAAGCTGAGTCTAGACGTTGATCATGACTGCTCTTGAAAGGTACACGAGCGAGAAGATCTTTCCGTTCGTCGTATAAGAAATAAGGGTGACCGTGGTGGACCAAGGATAAGACAAGGACGACGGAGGAAAGGAGAGAGCAGAATGATTTATGATTCAACTCAGCTGGGAACCGAGCATAAGGTATGCGGTTCATACTACGCTTTAGCGTGCAAGAAAGATGCAATAAATTGTTCCACGCGTACGCAAGTACGTCTCGAGAACAGGGGGTAAATGCGAGACTCGCCCTTAACGAGATTCGGTCGTTCTTTCTCTCAGCGATGTTGACCCTCAAATACGTAACAAACTTATTTTCTTTCACCTGTTCTCAACATAGAATGAATATAAACAGCAGCGATATTATTCTGCTGTGCTATTTGCGAGATAGCAAATAGTCAAGATGATCAAAAATGTAATCAAAACTTTTGCTTCTTGTTGCAAATGTAAAAACTGGCAGAATAAATCTCACAATTTTTATTGAACTTTTGCTCTTCAATATGAATTAGCACAACATTTCGCATTTTCTACAAAAGAAACATATATACAATCGGATCCCTCATCTCTCTTTTTATCAGACAACCTTTCCACTAGCGGGAGAGGAGATTTCGGATTCGGTTTGTCCGATTATATGCGCACATGCGTTCTCACTCGCGGTTGTCTCGGTTGTGTGCGTTATCTCACACACATTTATACGAAACTATGCGTTTTGCTGCGGACGCGATCGATTGAATTCGCGCACTACAAAATTCGTGGATGGCACAAACTCTCGAGACGTCGCGTCATACTCGCTCCCTGTGAATTGCATCGAACAGCCCGAAGCTCGTAAATTTTCGTGATGGAGTAGACTCGACGAGGATACGCGCGCTCGGACCGAACTTCCGAAGTGACGATGTTCGCGCGCATCTCTCTGTAAAGTTGTGGACAAACTTCACGATGAACATACACGTTTGCTCAAGATTTTTCAAGAAAACGCGCGTATTTTTCAGTATTAAATATTGTTAGAATATTTATTTGTTCGCAAAATCAATAAAAAACGCTGTTGACAATATTACGGTTTTATAGGAGAAAATTTCATAAGCCTCTAAATTTCCAGGTCTTCCCTTATATAAAATGATATTATAATTTCAATGTGATATTTAATATATATTACGACTTTTTCGCTTTAATACTCGATATTATAACGTGCGGTTAAATAACCGGTTTATCTCCGTTACGAAATGGGAATTCGTACAGTTCTCGGTTATCATTTGCCACGATATTCAAAGAGGTAATTAAACCTCTTTAATTACAATTTCATTGTATCTCATCGTCGAAAATGCGAAATCCGTCTGAATAATAATCGGATTAACTGCACGCGTGTGTGCTTGTGCAATTTCGCGATGAGAGACGTACGTATTTAGCAGCGCGCGCGATATTTCATGAGACTGCAAAGAAATGCGAATTTACTTTGGCGAGCTGTCACACAAACATCACGTGCGATAAATGAACCAGTGTTTTTTTTGAAAAAATGAAATTTGTCATCGACAACAACAGTGTGATATTACTGTCAATGCGTTGTTTGAGATACTTACCAATCGTCCCATAATGTATGCGTGCTCGAGCGCGATCTCCCGTGCAAATACTGCATAGTGTGTAATCGTGCGTGCGATACGTGTGTTAGCCAGATAGTGTGCTATAGAATACGAGACGATAAGTGACGTAAATCTATCAGCAATATAAATACGTGTGTACAAAAGCGCGAATATGAACTTGACTCATTAGTATTTTAAGGTCAACTACTGATTGTTTCTCAAGCTCTGAAAAAACTCTTCTCTACGCAGAGTTATTGCCGGCACTGTGGAGTGAACAGGTGTGCGAAGTTTATGAGCATTACTTGCGAGCTCATGCACATTTACTGTTCTCTCTGTACACACACACACACACACGCACGCACGCATGCGATGTCTTACAGTTGTGTTTCCAATATCAAACATTTTCCCGCTCATACCACAGTTCATAAAAATTTAACTTTTTTGAACAAAACCCGTGCAGTAAATACATCAAAAGAATTAACAATGTGCACTCCGTCAGAATTTTAAGTCTCTCGATTGACAACGATCCGCGCTTTTAATTATCGATAATACAATAAAGAATTCAATTGGCGTTTCTCTCGCGTTTCTGCCATCTCTGTCTCTATCGCGCGCGCACTCACAGTGAAGAAGAACGCGCGCTCGTCTCGAACGTGTGAAGGTCCTTCAGACGACGAGGAGCGCGACGCTGTTTAGAAATCTACTCGAGCACACAAAGGGATGTCAGCTCTCCTCCTGGTGGCAATGCCATGCCCGAGTGCTCTCCCGTGCCACGCACAAGCATTACTAGTCGCCCGACACATATGCGCACGATATAGTAGCTTCGCCTGCTGGTTGTTAACTTTCAATGGCGCGAATCGAATAACATTGGGTGAACTTTGCAATACGTAATATGGAGGTAGAGCAAAGAGAAAACAACGCATTGAGAGCGCGCGGGAATAAAAAGCGGGAAATCGTTTCTCACATTGTTCGAAAATGTGTCAGCGACTCGTTTGTTTTGCGGTATGTAATATGGAACGACTGGTTTCACAATCAGATTTGTTAACTAGTTATCTATTAAACAATTCCGCATTTTTATAAATCTATTTTTTATATGTTTTCTATCCTCTCTCGAACTTTAGATATCATTAGAAATGTCGTTCGAAAGATGATATGTTGACGTCTCACGTTGAGAGATTGAAAACAAGCAGCTTGTTGAGACAGAGGACCGTTGCGATATAACATTACCTTATAACGAACGTCGACTCCATCAGTACGCTCCATCAGTTTCTTTGACCGAAATTTGATTTACGTCAGACATTTGGTCAAAGAGCGGTCGAGTGCTTTAACATTAGACTTGAAATACTAGCAAACGTTGCAACCGTCCTTGCCGTATCTCTCGCTGCTGCAACTGAGTGTGCAACCGTCCGAAACGCAAACCGTTCTGGTATCACGTTGTTGTTCGAAATAACGAGCAATCGTGTTTGCGTAATGTTTTTCTCGAAAACAACAAATTAACGGATAATGATTTGCGAGCTTTTTATCAAATAAATTTCATCCTAGAACAAATTTATATATAATTATCCGAAAGAATGTATCTTTTATAAAGAACGTGACTTTGATACTATAATTAGTACAAACATTAGACAGAGAAGCAAAAATATCGAATAAATAATTAGTTGCATTATCTGCTGATAAACCGACACATAAAAAAAAAATGTAGATATAAGATAAGCAGTTTATACATCGCGCACATTTTCACTTTCCATTAAGATATTACGCGCTACGAAGTTAATAACTCTTATTTGCGCCTAATTAGGCGCGACGTCGGCAGATTTCCGATGTACAGTGAATTGCGCGCTTCGACGCGCAATTATTAAGAGCTCGTTCGATCCCGAAGCTGCTGCCGCTCGTTACGCAAGCATCTCGCGTTTCCCCCGGCGACGTATCGATTTCTGCTAGACATGGAGAACCTGACCTACGGGTTTACGCGTGTACGAGCCGCTCTGCAACGCGCGCGCGGGATATTCCGCTTATAAATTGCTCGATCACCGATAGGAGCCCGAGCAGCACGAAACATGAAAGTACAAACGGCCATCGTCGGCCTGTATCAGTATCCGAATAGTTTATTATCGTCATAAACCACGCGTGCATCGGACTACGTCGATGTTCGCGAACAATTCGATCGTGTATTTTGCTCTGCGAGCACCACCGCTCGCCTACGCGCCATAGTTACATCAAAGAGCGAAAAAGACGGAACGGATTGATCTCGTCGCAAAAAAAAAAAATATCATGATTCCCTTTCCAAGCGATATTTTGCGTTTGCAAAATGGAGGAAATGCGTTAACATCGTTAGGTTGTTATTGCCGTGCATGCTGTAAAAATGGATATAGCTTTTTCGTATTTTTCAAGATATACTGAAAATGCGTATCTCGTCGTTGAAAAACTATTGAAAAACATTTCGACTTAAGCCAGAAATTGTTTTACGATAAATTTTGTATCAACTTTCAACAAACGTATTTACGTTAATCGTATACGCACGATAACGATACGATTATCTTGATTTGATTTTATCGTCTGTTTCTTTCATAGGCGGTTTTTCGCGATAGCGACGCTGTCGAGTCAAAGGTTTAAAGATCAAGAAGAATGTTTTCCTAGCTGGAGTCGGTGCTTGAAGGACTAATTCAAGAAAAGATATTATGTAGAGATATGTTATATATATAGATGGTGACGCGTCCTTTACTGAAATTTCCGGAGGTGAAGAAGAGATAGGAAGATGGTTCGCGCACAGAGAAACACGAAAGTGAAGAGGTGCGAGGATATTGCATTCTACTCTTGGTAACTTCTACAGTGTTCTATCTCTCTCTTTCACCCTAGAATACATATTGCCGTTCTTTCTTTCTTTCTCTCTCGCTCTCATTCTGTTTATCTCTTATACTGTCTGCTGATCTTCTGTCAACATTCTCTATCTACGAGGAAGTAAACAAAGGTTCTACATATACTTAGATCTCTGTGGTTGGATAGTGTTTACGCTTGAAATAAAGCTGAGCTTCTCTCTCTCTCTCTCTCTCTCTCTCTCTCTCTCTTCTCTTCGCGCTTTCAAAGTGTTAGTGCACAATTGTTTATTGAACAATTCTTGATAAATAGCCATGATAACATTAAAAGGGAATAGATTAGGAAATAGCGTCTTCAAATGCGCGTAAAATAAAAATAAATAATATTATAAATTTAATAATTTTTAAGCTAGTATTTTCGTAAGTATATGCATATATATACGCTTTCTTTCTTTTATGTTTATCTGATAGAATAATATGTTTTTATCTGATAGAATAATATATTGCAAGATGCAACTAGAAAATGCTCGACACGTTTGCATGAAAAGATATATAATTCCGTGATGGAATATATGACCACTGTAATATCTTATCGTTGATTTTGTATGTCTTTTGATCTTTAATCTACGCGAAAGCCACGGGATAATATAAATATCCATATTTACGTTCTATGTAATAAGCTGCGGATTTGTGTGTTGACACGTATGTTTATGACATAGAGCTAGACTTGATTATATGTCGCGCGCCTGTATTAAAGCTCTTCTTTACTCACCGCGGTCACATTGTAATATTCAGTAGCGAAACGTCGTGTAAATTTTTGTTATAAAATTCAATGTAAAGAAATTAAATCAAATTTTTGATTAGCTGACTCATCGTATTTGTGTACGATAAATCTACATTTGAGAGAGAAGTGCCGTTTCAACGGCTGTTGAAAAATCCCCAAACGGGAAATATCTCGCGATCGATTCGCGAGTCAACCGACAATTTCAAGAGCACCGTTTTAGCCTCTTTTGATCTCCGAGTACCAACCACGGTACGAAGTCTGCGAATAAAGTTCTGCAGGTATCCCGAGAAACGCCTTTATTCGCCTATGTAGTCGTCTCGCGGTAGTCGATACGATACGACGGTCGAGATTCTTCGCGAGACGACCGACGCAGAGAGAGAGAGAGAGAGAGAGAGAATGAGAGAAGCAACGGCAGCATGATAAGAAGCAGGCAGAATAAAGGGGGATAAAAAGTATCGAAAGAAGATGGAGGAGATCTCGTGGAATGTCGAGTTGGATGTTCGTTGCTTTCTCTCTTTCTTTCTCTTTCTCCCCCTTCTTTCTCCTTTTTCATCTCTCGTATTTCGTTCTTCACTCTTCTGTTCCTTCCCTGATCCTGCGGTTTTCCGACCTCTTTGTACTTTCGATCTTCTCTTCTCTCTTTTAACAGAGAAAGAGAGAGAGAGAGAGAGAGAGAGAGAGAGAGAACGAGAAAACGCGATGGAGTGAGCAATGTGAAAAAAGGAGAAAAAAGTATCTCTTGAAAACCAGTTCGATCTAAAACAGCGCCTTTGCATCGGACGTACAAAAAACGAGAACGAATGTGTTCCACCTAGTTCATCGGCTGTGAGTTACAGACGAATCGAGTCGCGGGATTCGAAACAACCGGCCGACTTTATTGTGGTACATGTACCACAACTAGCCCATAGAACTAATAGAACCGAAGAGTAAGTTAACGCACTACGAGTCGGTTGTCTATTTACAGAGAATACGACAGAATCGATAGCGTTTTATATTTGTATTCCGAGCCTTGATAATAGCAAATTGAAATTTAAAACTAAAAACATCGATAAACTGACAAATAAAAAAAGTATTTTCTTCGAAGAGAAATACTACGTCGCGAGCACAGCTTGTGTCGTTAAATGACATTCGAGCGCAAATTCGACCTTTCTCATTTCGACCGAAACACACGAGAGCGCACTTACAGCGAGCAGTAAAAATCTTTTTACACGCGCGACACACCAGCCAATTTGCGCCCGACAGAGTTGAGAGCAGCTTCGCGTGAACCCGTTTTCTCCACTTCCTGTACGTAATCTGAAGAAAAGTTTCTTTCTAACGCGCGAAGAGAACGTCCGTTTCGCAAGTTCGAGATTACACACGCGTATACAAGTTGCCTTCGAATATAGCGAGAGTATACTTCTTTCAATCACAAATGTTCTCATCAATTTTTTCCTGTTTTCACTCTTCGTGATGTCTTGTACTCTATATACATATATACGTCCCGTAACGCGCGCGAGAAGACTCGTTTCGAGTTTCGGTATTGTATCACGTTGCGAGCAATATTCACTCGCACGTTTCGTCGACTAAATACGACCGAGTGGATCTGCGTATCTTCGCCTGGGGTATATACGCACATACGACTGCTCGCTTTTCGTATAAAATGCTAATCCAATCCGCCAAATGTACTTCCACGCGATTTACCACCTTCCGTTCCATTTCTCCCGAAGGACGGCCATATTCGCCATCTGTTTTGATTTCGGTCTCCGTCCGGCTATGAAAAAATTATTTCCGTCGTTCTGTACAAAGTTACGGAGAAAAGTTGTCCGTTTCGAAAATCATAAAATAGTCAATTTTGCAATTATTTACCGTTGCATATATTGAATTGCTCACAACTATTGCGTTCAGTTATAAAAATATAAGAAAACTGTGAAAACATGTTTTTGTTTAATCTAAATTGGCGCTTTAAATAACGACGAGGTTTTCGCGAGACTGATTCCCTTGATCGACGAATCGGAAAGGAATCGGGGTCGCCTTAATCGCCGCGTTTCCATCTCTGGGAAGGGCGAGGATCCTTGCGGGATTATCATCCTCACGACGAGACTCATCAGAGGGACGCGTTAATAATCTCGTTAACACCCTGGCCAACGAACTCACCGCCGCTTTCGAGAGCCACTTGACGATCAGGTGGTCATTCACGTGCTCTAATGCATACCGCGATTAATCGACAAGGAGAGGCCCGTCGAGATCAATGCGCGATATCAATCGCTTCGTTTATCGACAACGATGAAAACTGATAAACATACGAGAATTGTCCGATAATTTACAAAGTCGAGAGAGGGAGAATACGCAATTCTTAACTTGTCTATTTTTTTTCTTGTAAATTCTTAAGTAATCGATGAAGCGCATTCGCGCGTATTTATTTATTTGTAGATAAATATATTTTTAGAATATATAGGAATATAAGTTATACTCAGACTGCAAGTTTGCGACGGATACGTTTGTCGTGCCAATTTAGCTGGTCGGTTTCCTCGCCGCGGAGCTCAACCACTTGTCGGTGTATTACACGAGCGTACAGCTGCGACGAGCGGCAAACAAAGTACACGCTACAACAGTCCTGACCCACATTGCACTCGAGGCGACCCTTTAAGAGAAAATGCAAACAACGCTGAGCAGCGTTCTTGGTTCTGCCATCGTACACATCTTGTGCTCAGTGGTCATAAAATCATGAAAAAAAAAATGAACTCGAGTAGTTCATTGATATAGCCCGTGCAAACTTCTTTCTGAGAAAATTTTCTTCTAACTTTTCGAACACCGCGCTCTCGGATTGGACGGTGCGGAGTTGTTCGGAAAAATTCAAGTGGATAATATTAGAACTGGGTTATATCGAGAGCAAATACATATATCGAAGATCCGAAATGCAAAGCTCTGTATATTGTATTATAATTCGAGAGTTCTGTATAATATTATATTTTTCTATAAATATAATTTATATATTTTTATTAAATATACGTACGCATATATATTTTCATTCGTATATTAAAAATTATTCTCTTAGACTGCTTTTCATTTCCAAGTTAATAAAAGACTTCGATATTAATAAAAATTGTAACGCCGAACAATAGCATATTTTTTCAAAGTAAAGTAACACGATGCTGGATAAAGCTGCGCCATCATGCTTTCTATGAAAGATATCTTCGTACGAATTCATTCGAGTCAATATACAGCCTAGCCAATACAACAGGAAATATCGCATGTCGTCTCATGTCTTCGGTTCTCGTACTTCTATTCGCACAATATTCGACGTTCTTCCAGGAAAATTTCATTTTCCAGCATATGGAAGCCTTATCTTTTTGCGCTCATATCATTCACGATGCAAAAGACTATCGCAAAATATCGATATATTTGTGAAATGTAACAAGTCAGATGTCTCTATAATTGAACCAAACGCAGAGAGCATAGTTTTCGACCAAATTAAATATACTAAAACTTGTACATTCCCTTGCAGAGAGAGAGAGAGAGAGAGAGAGAGAGAGTTCTTTGTCATATACTTTTATGATTTAAAAAACCTTTTTTAATTTTTATGATTTAAAAAACCTTTTTTAATGTGTTTTTTCTTTAAGATAATAACAAACTCAGTTTCTTTCTACAGTAAATACTGCTATCACGTTCAATAGAATAGGCTTCTATATGTTAAACGCACGAGATTTTACAATAATGAATTATGTATCAAAGGTAATAGATCAGTGGAGAAAGTGATGACCGCGAAGGGGCAGTTTAAAAAGGGCTAGCAATTTTCCAAAGTGGCACTCGCCTCTCGAGTATTGCTCGAGTGTGCAGGTGCACGCCTCGTTGCACTTTTGTGTTCCGAGGTTTATTAGGACGCGAGTTTTACTCCGAGAGAGCTCCATGAAAATAGATAAATCCGCAATATATGTTTTAATGCGGTAAAAATATCAGGATTTAAAACACAATTCGTTAGCGCAAGGAATTATACGTCCGAGTAAGTACGTAATTACATAATGAAAACTTGTGTGTGCTCTGAAAATGTGCAAATAATTACCTTCGAAATTTACGTTTTGTGTCTAAAAAATGTGTAATCCCATTTCGCACTTTTTATGCGTACGTGTGTTCTACGATATTTTTCTCTCATAGATTGAATCTTCTGAATCTAGAGTTACGGCATGATTTAAATTCTACATTAATTCTTGCGACGCGCCGTATACTTCTTGCCCGCGCGAAATTTCGTCGCGAGATCTTAGTGCGAAATCGACTGCATAGTTCCGACACGAGAGAAGCCGAAGTATACGAGAACAAAGAACGCCGCGCGCGTCTTATCTCGCGGCGCATAACGGGTTAATTAGTATTTATCGCGAGTATGCCGCTCACGCGAATCGGTTAACAGTAGCAAGCGAGTGGGGAAGAGTTGAATTTCTCTCTTGAGAGAAGTCGAGAAATGAATTTTATCGTTCCAAGTTTCCGGTCGCGAAGTTAACTTCCACCTATAACGCTCTATCGCAACATATTTTTTTACGAGACTATCCCGTTTTCAAGCAGAACTCGAACGGAACAGAATCGGATTGTTGAACGTCGAAAGGTTTCGGTCCATTAAGATTAAAAAAAATAAAAGCGCATTCGAAAAACATTACAAACCAATTATTTTCTCAACTCTCCGCGGGGGATTTCATTTCAGAGTTTACTTTTAATTATGCACACTATACTTCTAAACGGGTTTTAACTAGATATATTTAAATCTTAGTATGTACTTTGAAAAAGACTTAGAAGACGTTCTTAACTTAAAATTTTATCAAAGAAAAAATATTAAAAATGAAATATACGTTGCGTAAAAAGAAAGATAAGGATCATAAGATAAAAAAAATATACGAGATAAAAAAATATACGTACGATCTCGCCCGCGGTCTCATAAAAATTTTATTCTTCGACAAAATTCACTATCAATGGTGCAAATTTGATATTTTGTTCCATCTTTCTTTCTCTTCCGCTCGAATGTCGTTCGAGACATTAAACCTAAAAATGCGTTTTATGACGCATATATTTCTAATTACATCAATGGTCGGAAATATTTCGCTGAGAAAATAAACCTTGGTTAACGCGCTTCTAAAACGACTTCTTCGCGACGCGAATTCATCAGTGCCATTTTTCCCGTCACGTCGCGCCGAACAGGCTGTCCATTCTCGACAACGCACACTTCCCTTCTTCCCATTCCATCCAGGGAAGCGTCGAGAGTCCTTTAATCTTGCGACCTGGTGAAATATCTGCGACGATGCTTAGAAAGTCGTTCGGTGTATCCTTCACGCCTCCAAAACAAGTGAGTTAGCTTAAGCTTAACAGCCCGCCATTTTCTTTCTCGTTCGAGCACTCACCTTCGTCGTCGCTCTCACATTGTCGCAGAAACGAAAAGGGATGCGACCGTTGCAAACAATAGTCGGTCATTAATCTTCATATTCCCGTCATAAAACGCGAAAATACTGATGTAGATTTATATTTATGTCGTGTGCTCAACTTTACACACGATTTTCTAACACGCAAGGTTTTAGAAATTATTACTTAGCAAAGCAATGATTTGTCTCTTATTAAGTGCGCGCGATTATAATAATTTAAAAGAGTCTGTGGATGTTTTTTATTTTTCTTAGCGAAAGTTTGTTGCGATTGCATAAGAGATTTTACGCGAAATAGTTGTTCGTTTCGTGGGGTGTTATCTGTGGGAAATAAACTGAAACTTGCGTACAGTTCGTAATTTAACTTTGCGCATGAGTAAAGCTTCTTGTAAAAATAGGTCGCGTGCAAACAGCGATATAATATAGTCTTACCTATAAAGTGCTTACGCGCGCGCACGCGCGCACACACACACTTAACGCAATTTTATGATACTCGCGCAGATGTTTTACGAAATATCAGGAAAGAACATAGTTTCTAGTTTGCTCGCCGATTTTTCTAGCATCTCGGCCAAAACAACGGTTTTAAATTGTTTAATTTCAATAACATAATCAATTTTATTCACACTTAATATGATTCACTATATCTACGCGTCGTGGAACTACGTCATTATCGAGAGTCTACTCCATTTCAGCCTCGCTAATATATTTTCTCTCTGATCCCCATCGTCGAAGCACGCACACGAGTCGCTCGCGAAGCATACGCATAATTACACGATATAATTATACGTTATATGCGGCATAATCGCTGGCTTATACCTTTGCTTGACACTCCCGGTAAAAAACGCGACACGTTCAAGATGCCTGACGACAAGCTTCGGAAACACTTGAATGGCGAAATGAACTATGAAACGACACTTCGATTCTTGATCGCGGCAATGTCATGCGGCACATGGTACTTAAATATACGACGCTGACACAAGCAAGTTTGAGAACTAGAATTCTCTACGTGCTTATTAATTATGGGAGCTTCTAACAAATTGCTTATTAATAAAAGGAAATACGTGTGCGGCTTGTATTGTTTCGGCCAAATATGAAAGATGATGAGTCAAATATCTGTGGCGAATCATCACTATGTCATGACACTCATGACGTCTTTTGTCGTTTCGTCTCAATTAACCGACAAAACGCCGCTATGCGTGACGAGAACATCGCTCGAAAATGTCGAAGATAATATTACGTATGTAGCGTACGTAATAATCGACTGACATTTTCCGTAAGAATATCTGAATGTTCGTGGATAAAAGTGAGATAAACGACGACAGAAATATTTTTACGACTGAAGGAAATGGAGGATATTACGCCTACTATACATCTCGCAACGCGATTTGCGACGCCATTCGCTCTTGTGCTTATAACTGCGGCATAAAACATCCAAGTTTTTTTTCAAAGTGAGATTTTTAAATATATATTTTCTGATGCGCACAGACTACGTAGTTATTTGTGTCGCGATGACGTCTTATATCTTCTCTGACAATGGCGTCGTTGTTTCCGCGGAGTTGTAAGGACGCAAAATCGGAAGCTCTTCACACTAGTTGCATTTCCTGTGCGCTGCCTTTGTCCTACGCGCGTGGCAGGTCAATTCGGAAATTGGAACGTGACCGCGCGGAGAATTTATGACCGAGCATCTGGCGTCAGCTTAATAAAGCTTCCGCGGCAGTAGTTTCGACCTGACTTAATTAGCTTCCGCGCGCGCGTCTCTCTCATCTTGAATTCTCTCATTGCGAGAGAACGCAACAATGGCGCTGTTTATACCCAAAACAGTTCTGGTCATTCTCCAGTCACGTCCTGACTCGTCCTGCTTCATCTCTCTTTTTCTCTCTTTTCTTCTTCGATTTACTAATTGAAAACAACTGGCCGCGACATGGATCTTGGTCGGGAATCAAAAGAAATCCAGAAATATATAAAAAAAAAAAAAATCAATTTTTTTAAGTAAATTGATTCTAGCTAATTTTATTTACAAGTATTTATTAGATTAAAGCGTTAAAAATGATTCGAAAAGAGTATAAAATAATAATTGTTTAATAGAAAAATATTGTTAAAATTAGAATTGTGCAGCATTTTATATCGACCGCTTCGTTCTACATACAAACCGAATGATTAGAGGATCTTAAACGAAATTAACCCTTAATTACATCGAGCGCGTGTAATTATCGTGAGCTTGTATGTACGGGAGATGGTAAATATAGGCGTAATTCCAACACGCGAAGTTCTAACCTTCTAACGATGATTATAACAGTATAGCGGTGTTTGTTGCACGGTATCGCGCGATAGAGTTCACCTATACAACTTGCCTACCTGTATGTTAAGCTTTGCATCGCATCGTGAGCACGTGCGCGTGGAAATTTGTCGAAGCTCCTCCTCGCAACGTGAGCTTCCGCATCGTAACGAGCTTACGAGCTGAGCCGCGATATTCCGGTGACACGCTTCGCGACGACAAGAAATAAAAATGTGATTTCTGGTATAGTGTGAACTGTTTGCAATCTGATTATCGCTTTGCACGCATCGGCGGTTTTTACGTCAACGAGACGGAAAAACGAGAAAAAAAAAAATCAATCTGAAAACAAAATCAATCTGAAAAAAAAATCAAATTTAACATTTTTATAGCGACGATTCAAACAAATAATGTTTAAAGAAAACAAGGTCTAAAGATTATAAAATATTATATAGAATAATTATTTCTATTTGATATTTGCTGTGCAATCAGCAAGAATTATTCTGCTCTTGCTGTACATAGGTATATGTTTTCATGAAAATTCAATTCACGTTAAACGTTTACCTCGGCGAAATTTAACTTTCGCTCAACGGGAACCGCCCATACCATTTTTTCGTCAGTCGTTTTTAACTTCAAAGGCAACCTTGTAGTAATTTGATCTTAACCCGCACCTCTAATTAGGACGACGAAAAACGTGAGCGAATCGTCGGCGGGAAACCTTGCTATGAATTACGTTTGTGTGCGCGAGAACAGCTGTTGTGTAACTTTATTAATCGCTTGCGCGAACATTTCGTCGATTTTGCAAGCGAAAGCAACTTAAAGTTACCGGTGAGTTTATCCCGGAAACACGATTGCTTTAGAGGTTGTTTGTTGTTTGAACGTATGTAAGATAGCTTAGTTATCTCGTTTTGCTTTATATAGGAAAGATTAAAGTAACGTCGGTTTTTCTCTTTAATATTTTTCTTAACGTACGAAATTTACTTGACAAAAGTAAACCAGATAAAATGCCAATTTGTCTCATAAATTATTCAAACATTCAAATTCTTTTCTTCATTTTTCTTTCTTTCCTTTCTTTGCGGGACTTCGATACGTATAGTTCAATTTAAAAGAGTTCGGTTAATTTTCTTATATACGACTATTCTGAGAGAATGTAATACAGAATCTCAATTTAATTTGTACCAACAAAGAGAAGTAAGTCTATGTTTTATTAAAAATCGAATAATATAGCCGCGTCTTTCTTTCGTCTTTTCACTGGACTGGTTCGCTTTCCGCCAATCATTATAATAGAATAATAGAATTCAAATGCATTCTATTCTCGACTCGAATCGATTAATGAAATATCAGTGCAATCTGCAATTGCACTGATTAACTTGTATCGCACAACAAATATATGATTAAAATGTTTAAAATGATAGCATACAATATGAATGCGCATAGATTATTTTTTATTTTATTTTATTTTTTTTACGTAAGAACGTCCGTTAAGTTAGCTCTTCCATCATGCAAAGGTGGGTCCGTTCTTACTAAAATTCAAAGAATCCTAAAAGTTTGGTTCTAGTTGAGTATCCAATTCGAAGGTTTGATGCGACTCTTTGGTGGATTGGAAACTGGGACGGGGATTGGCTTGGCGTAGGGCTGGAGAGCTAACGGACATTTATAGGAATAAAAATAATTACAAGCGAAGCTGCTACAACAAAGCGGAATCCAATATCTGGGACTCAATAAGTTCGTTATTACAATGACCATATTGCGTATATATTGATGGAAATCAGCATTTGCGCTGCAGTATCACGTGCCCGAGCATATTGAACGTTCTATTTGCTTTACACATAGCCATGGAATCAATTCGTACTTTCAATATTGATTTAATTTGTATAAATCTTTTCGTTATGCGCGCAAAAATCCAATTTTTACTGAACTAAATACAATTTTCCGATAATAATCACTTTGGTATTATAATATTTACGCTGTATATTACATTGTAAAATTTTTAACAATTGAATCAGAATGATTCTAATATCAGATACGTATCATTATTTATCTATGTCTAAACTTGTTTTTATTTCGTTTTACTTCATCATTGATTTCAAAGTTGTACAACATTGCTTTTTACACACTAAATCACCAAAAAATCACTGATAAACATTATTTAGCAAATTTTTTGGACAATGTGAGAAATGATTATAGTCGCAATTTACAGCGCTCTGCAATGAATAATTTGAATCTGCGAGCTTGGTTCTATTCCCTATCTGTAACGCACAATTCAACGGAAATGCATTGATATTCATTATCATATTACTGTCGTTCCCGCGAGCGTAGTATCAGTCATGACCAGTCGTTCGTTCGCTGCTTATGCGAGATATCGCAATTCGATCTGTCGGCATGATGCCAATGGCATTTCATTAATAATCAAAGATCAAGACGTGCGCGTAAAAGTTGAACGCGCGATACCCGCGTGATGTATGAAACATAAAATTTAATTACGTTTAATAACGCTTCCTGCAAAATTATATTTATGAGGTAAATTTTACACAACGCAAAACGCCGTGAAAAATTTATATTACAATAGTTTGTTAAAGTTATTTGTTGCCCGCTCTTGAATATTTCTCTTTCGGTTTTCGTTCGTATATTTTCACGCGTGTGTAGCCGAGAAAACAACAGTTTCATTGTAACTGCCGGTATGGCGGCCGATGTTTATTAAATTATAATTGAATATTAAAATCATTGTTCGCGCGTGTTGTACAGTATAATTAATATGAAATTCTCGGCCTATATATATTAAAATACTGTCAACACGTCGTTTACACCTCTTTCGTCGTTTGCATAATATTCGCGAATGGCGAAAATTGCGTTTTGCTAAAAGGAAATTTGTAATTCGAATTTACAATCCGATAACACGTGTCGAGAGAAGACACGTTTTTTTTTATGCCAGTCAAACGGTATGTTTTTCAAACACGCGTATAAGTGTTTGAATTATTATTCTTGCCGGAGTAGTTTTACTTACGTTTTAGGCTTGCTTTCTGGTTTACATATATGCGCGTTGTAACGCACGTACACGTGTGCCATGTGTGCAAACGACAGACGATGGAAGTTGCGCGTACGCAATTACACATTTCGTGAAATCATAAACGTATGTCATGCGCGACCTGTTATGCGACACAGTAGATACAAGGGGATCATCGGGCTGCTGCGTGATGCTGCACACACAAGCGCGTTGCGAAACCGCGTGTATGACTGGAGAAGAGACATGACTTGAAAGTGCGTGAATTATTTGACGCTGCACATGCGTAACGAATCGATTAATTACGGTCACCTTGTAAACATTTTTCTTCCGCTACATTTTACGCAGAGTGATTTTTTTTTCTTTCGCGATCGGGAGTGAACTAAATCGGACCACGTTAAATCGAGCGCTAAATTAAGCCGCGTGATTTATGACTTACTGATGCGATAAATCATTAATCCGCGATAAAAAAAAAAAATAAAAAAAATAAAAAATAAGAGGTCTAAACTTAAAAACAAAATCCGAATTTTAACGCGTCGAGTAGATAAAATTTTGAAATAATATCTGCAATATATCGTCGAAAAGTTATTTAACTTTGTTCGCTACGTGTTTTCGTGTGGTTTACGGTTGCGGTTACTGTTTCCTTTTATTAAGACGAAATAACGAAGCGTAACAATAACTTTTTGCGCGTTGTTCCCGATGTATAGTGTCGCTTTTTGCCGAGTTTTCCCAGCTACGGCGTAAACGAACGAGCTCTGGCTGTATAACATCGTGTATATCCTGCAAAACAACGTTCGAATACGTTCGCAGCTCAGTTGCTTTGTCACGCAAAAAGTTAATTTGTCGAGTATCGCATGTATTCGCGGTGGTGCCGAAACCATGCCATATCGTCGTTTTTTTTCAACATGCCACCATTTGCGCGTGCTTTATTAAACCCTACTTCATTCGCAGGATCTTTGTTTTCGCATCTGCGTTGTCTCTCGCTTGCACACACACACACACGCACTCACACGCGCCGCTATGTCGGATTTTTAATTCCCACGAGAAATCTCTCCCTTTTTCTTTCAAACTCGCCCGCAATCATCGGACGACTGCGCTCTTTCGCAGATTTTCACGAAATCACGAAAAAACGCGCTGCAGTCCGCTTGTGTTTTTTAAGTTACGTTTCGGGGTTTCCGCTCGAATTGCTTTTCCAGCAAAAACTCACTGTGCCGTGTTTAAATAAAAGAAACGGCATTTTCATTCCGTGCACTATAGTTTTTCGATTAATCCATATGTATGTTCCGGTCACGGAATCTGTTTTTTTGTATTACACTGTTTCTGTTGTTTGTTTTACTTATCCAACACACTTTCGGAAAATGGAACAATTCTTATTTTGTGTGAATATATTTTATCCGACCAATGTGTAGGAATATAACTTATTGTTGCTGAATGTTTTCAGAATTATGTTACTTACTTTATATAATGTGTAAAACCGATAACTAATTTTTTTCTATTGAATTTGATTTTTCTTCTCTTAGAACCAAAAAAGGTAGGGTAGTTACATTTGTGGCAAACGATTTGATGGTGAGTAAACATTTGCGATTTACACGCTATTTCCTGCGCTGTGATGGTTGCATCGTTCGATGCACTGTGTGTCGCATCTCCATACGCTTCAAATAATGCTTAGTAATTCGAATGTTCATGCACTATTTGCCGCGTTTTGATATCGAACCTGGATTGCGATATGTTTGCAGAAAATTATATCTGTATATAATTTTTTCAAATTTTTATACATTAATAAAACTTATAAGTGTACGTTCATCTGATATTAGATTCAAAACATGGTTTTTTAAATTTAGCATAGAAAAGTATAAAATTTCTTTTACCAGTTTAGTTTGCAATAAACTTTCTTTCGCGCGCGTACGTTCGCACTCAAGAGATTCCTCGTCTCTCTTTTCTATTTTCCGTATGCAGTTAATAATGCGACTGGATGCACTTCATCCGCACTACTACGTTTCTTGTTTTCGCGCGAGTCCATTCGTCTGGAGATGCGACGCGACATGACGCGCCGCGCGCCGGTTAGAATTTTGCCAAGAGAGAGAACGATGCGGGAATAAACCTCTTGCATTTCCCACGGGAGATTCCACAGAGTGGCTGTGCGACGACGATGCCGACGTCTAGACACCGTCAGGCACTGGCGTCAAAAACCACGAGCGTCGAATCAACGACAACAATAATCTGCCGCCGCCTTCGTATATCATTCTCCGGGATTATTCAGAAGTGATTGCTGGTTTCAGAGAAAGAAGAAGAAAATGAGCGAGCGTCCACTATCTCATCTTCCGTAGGTTCATTAGACTCGTACGAATGATAAAGTCACCGCAAACCACAATAGAAGAATAACACAAGTCATATTTATTTTTATTCGAAAATATTTAATTTATAATCTTAAAGTTGCACATTTATAAGTTTTTGATTTATGTTTACTATGTAGTTTTTAGTGCAGAAAATATTACTTCAATAATACTTATAGCATATAAGAATTTTTATCATCGTCTAAAACAATTAGCGCAGATTTTATAACTTTGAGAAAATGAAGAAATTGAAATATGATACAACTTTTATTCACGTTCTACATAAAACTGTTTCGAAGTAATTTTTTTTTTTTTTTTTAATTGCAAAACGTACAAAGCTTCAATTTACAATAGCAAACAGCTGAAAAGATAGAAATCTTTGCACAGTGAAATAAAAATGCACTCGAGCAACTTGAGTTAAAATTCGACCAATAATTTCCTAGACTGTGAACTTTCTTCCGAAAACGGAAAGAAACTAGGTCTTAGCTCTTTTAGCCGGCTATTTCGGGAGAATTGCGCGCAAAAGCTTTAATTGCTCATTAACGTACTGCTTCTGCTGAAGAGCAAAAATCTCACGTGATTGATCGCGTACGTGTCCGAGCAGGTGAGTGCGGATGAAAACTATTTTACTTTTCGCGCGCGCGGAAAGTAAAGCTTCCCAACCAGGTATCGTTGGTTAGAAAAGCACTCCTGAGTGTCATAAAAACGGGGAGAGTCCTAGAATCTTTCTTGCCGGTGGGTAGAAAATACGGGACAGAGACATTCTATAGTTGATCGCTATTTACTTCGCGCACACATGCGCGCGCGCGCGCGCCCGCGATTGTGCATTGAATTGATTTGCCGCCGCTCGTTCGCGCGCGATCGAATGAAAAATATTCAGCTCGCTCATGTAAATACATTGCCGTGTTCGTTACAATAAACCGTTCCTATGAAAAACACGAACGTCATTTTCACATTATCACGGTTATTCGTTCGCCGCAAATGCATTTACGATTTCGCGACAGCTGGCGCACATGTTTCGCTTATCACGTACAATTACTACTTATACGATGAAAAATGAGATTTTTTTTCATTCGAGATTCACGAAGAGAATTAAAATTTACACAATTTTTAATTACGATGGATTCGCGAAAGCGCAGTGTAGGCGCGAATTTGGAAGATATTATTTCCGTACTTTTAATTAATTAGCAATGCGAGGGGGAAGTTTAATACTGAAGAAGAAGAGCGCTCTGGAACAAACAGAGGATACACTCGTTAGGAGTCGCACAGTTAGCGCGCACGCTTGCTTCTGTAATTCGCTAAAAGTTTGCTCGCTCCCAGGTAAACTCGGTCATAAATCTTTACGATCGCACGCTCGCGTGAAAGTTTGTTTTTTTTTTTTTTTTTTTTTTACCAACGAGTACGATAAAGGAGAACGAGTAGTCTTCTAGCAGCAGTTCGTTTTAACCCTCGGGCGCGTAAGCGCATCCGATACGTATCGCTTTTCTAACGATAAAAATTTCTTTTAAACGCGATCGCAGTGAGCTGTTGTTATATTGATGCAGTTTGAAAAAGAGAGCTCGATTCTCGCGGATAACTACCGATGGTACTCGCCGAACTAGGGCACGAGGGAAATGGAAGCCTATGCTCGAGCAAGTTTGTCAGTCGTTTTTGTCGGAATTGACGGTCGCCTGCGCAAATTTCATGCCGTTTAGTATCATAGGGTTTATTCGATCGGTCACGCGGAATTTCGAGGCGTTTGATATCAGCAGTTCGAAACTCGAAACAAGAGCGCGCCCGCCGAATTTTCCTATTATATAACGTACAGAATGCATCGTGTTACGAACGCGCCTGTGCGTATGCATTCGCATATGCACTCACGTATTAAAGACACGCCAGTCATTGCTGTTCGTGCCGGAAATCGGTGAATCCGTTAATTCGCGCGGGTATACATTCTTCAATCAGCAATTCGCGCATTTAGAATGTCATAACTTACATATATATATATGCATGTCTGGCTCAGGATGGCCTGCGGGACCCGCAAGAACATATAACCGCATCCCGTCCGGCACATCCGGTAGACACTCCACCATCATAGCAAATTGCGAGCGGATATCGCGCTGGCGCGTAAGAAATCGTATATTCGCGCTGATGATATAAGTAACAAGTGCAGGTGCATCCCGTCGTACTGGGTCTCGGCAATACACGATAATTATCCAACACGATGCATAAGCTCTGAGTAGAGCATCCTGCATCCTGTACAAATGCCGCGGTTTTTACTACTCGTATTATTATCGTACGTACGTAGGGCGATTGATAAGTATCCGAAGCGACGCATAGCGATAGAAGTATCTCATTGCTATTGACAAAAATGTCAAACGCTGATTCATTATCGCGCGTATTAATATCCACTCTTATTTTTCTACTTTTTATAAGTGTTAAAAATAATTATCACAAGATAAAGAGAATATATTTAATTGACATCTCTATAATAATTACCTAAATTTAGACGCAGCGTCTAAGGATTTTACTAATGTTCGTCGCCGGTGAAATGTACACACAACATTAAAGGTTAGAGTCACGAAACAATTTACTCCGGGGAACGTTAGTGGAAGACGAGAAGAGATTGCGTTAAAAAACGAATCGTATCAGTCGGGGGATTTAAGCGAATGGCCGATGGCGCTATTCCTCTTTCTCGTTCTCTCTTCCACGTAG
The DNA here is from genome assembly GCA_014825475.1 of Pseudomyrmex flavicornis. Lineage (NCBI taxonomy): Eukaryota > Metazoa > Arthropoda > Insecta > Hymenoptera > Formicidae > Pseudomyrmex > Pseudomyrmex flavicornis. The sequence continues at coordinate 62,767 of QVNW01000295.1, forward strand.
AACTTTCGCGAGCCGGCCGCCACGTTTCGTCCATTTATTGTCAACTATCAGATCGTACCCTGTTCTCCTGTAGAGCTACGCGTTACTCGCAATAGTGGATTTGATTTGCATTTGCGGACGCTCGATAAGGCACGTCGCGTCGCGCGCGGATTGCTAGATTTGAACAATTTTTAAATGCGTTTCAAGAAACTCGGGATAATGGTAAAAAAATCTCTTTTCTTCTGTAAATATAACTCGAGTGAAATTAATTAAAAGTCAGTCGCGAGCTAAAATGTTTCATTTGAGAGTAAATTGTATTTTTTAATCGCCACGAAGTGGTGGTATATAGTCGACGTGATCAGTAATTAGATGCAAAATGACACGAATGGCGGAAGGTCGAACTGTTCAAACGTCGATAGCGACTTATAATCGGGTACATTGCGCGATATCAGGCGCAATCGCCGACGAACGGGTGGTTAATGACGCGGAAAGCGGGTGTACGGAAAAAGAAGAGTTGGAAAATAGGAAAAAGTTCACACGTAGCCGTTTAGCCGGAATTGAAATGCGCCGGAATATCGATAACTATCGAAGAAAATTATGAATTTTGTCGAATAGCAGAGATGCGCTTAATAAAGTTGCCAGCTGATTGGGATTATATTGATTTGCATAAAAATGTTCGGACGTAAGTCAAAAAAAAAAAAAAAAAAAATTATAACGAACAAGTATCGATGAACATGGTCGCAAAAATTTGAAAAAAAATTTAATTTCACGTGTAACATTTTATATGTAGCCATAAATATTAATATAAATGCTCGAGGAATGCTCACAAAGAATCTTGATACGTAATTGAGAATTCGTTCTATATTTATCAGCAAATGTCCATTAACGCGCGCTCATCAGCAACTATTCGAAATTTATTCCTTTCGAATTGCAACATCAATCATCCTGTTATTTCGCGTATACATAAGCTGTGTCTGCAGTTAGCGTGCGGTGCGTCGACTGGTTTAACCGTGAGAAATACGCCGCGAAGAAGTACATTTATAACGCATTACTTGATGTCGATTCTTTCACTAGCAAGTGTTAACGGTCGAGACTCTTATCGTAGACTTGTCGCGCGAGAGAACTTCAAATTAAGATAAAAGTAAGCGAAATCGTGATTCGTTTTTAATGACATGCGAGAATAAGAGAAATGTATCGACGTATTATCGCAAAATGATTATGAAAATCACGATGTATATCGCGATTCAAATTTAACATTCTTTATAGACTGCCAACTTCTTTCGCCTTTTGTATTAAAAGCCGGCTGGAAACGTTTAATTGGCGATTCAATTACGCGGCGGCGAATTGATGAAAGTTACGACGCGCGGTGTTGAGCGATAGTCAGACGACAATCAAGATTAATGTTTGCCGAGTGCTCTTCGTCGAATCGATCGCGATGCGATAACTGGTTACAATCGATATTTGAAATCTGACCGCTTTGTGAGAAGTGAGAGACGCGCGATCAAAAATATCCGCTCTATTTTGTGATGCGACTGAATATCCGAGTTTCAATTCGGTTAGTGTAGTATACTCATATAATACGCGTCTCTTGACACAATTTTAATTCGATAGGAATCAAATGGCAGATTTAATAGCAAAATTGAAAATCAATAACTGATCCGCCGACGTGTTCGAACGTCGAAAAATCTTACGCGACTTACATAAATAATAAAATATTTTAATATACAATTGAAAAATAGATTTTCTTAACTTGTACTTTGTATGTAAATTTCTAGTCTCGAAAGTAACAGATCTTACACACGTGGTTTAGAGATAGGCGCATTATCCGCATATCTTCATCGAGGAGTCCGCGGTAAACCGATGCACTCGGAGCTCGTGCTCCGGTTCACCGCCTCGCAATTCGCGGAACTCGATCAGTGATTCAGAATATCTCTGTCCCGCTGCGTGCCGCGGATCGTCCTGAGTCCCTCCAGCTTACGTTATCGCGTCCGACCTTAATGCACGGTGTTGCAGTTACGGGCAGGTTAGTGCCTTCGTTACGACGGGTGTAAAAATAAATATCCAGATGCGATATGTGTGCAACGGGCGCGCACGGTATGCGCAAACTGCCCCTGATGCTCTTCGGTGTATTGTATGTATATGACGCTTCGTGTGGCCGTTCTCCTTCGCGACAAGAATCGTTGGACTCTAATCAAGTTAGTTAGTAGTTTACTTACGATCCTGATTCGAGCTGAATCACAAATAACTCTTCTGATAAAAAATAGTTACATCGTTTAAGCAACTTCTGATTCTGTTAATAAATACGCGTGTGATTTAATATTACAAAAATTATTGAAAAATTCTGTAAGAAACCTACATTCAGTAGTTCGAGTAAATCATAAATAAGGGTAGAGAACAGCGAACGGTTTGACGAAAGATGAGAATAAAGTTAGATCATTTTGTAGCTTCTCTCTCTCTCTCTCTCTCTCTCTCTTCTTGCGACTTGACTATCAGATACGATTGTTATGATTTACGAGTTCGATTCGATTTGACAAGCTTCGGCAACGATTTCTCCGCTTTCTTTCTCTCTCCCTCTTCCTCTTTCATCCGGCACGCACCTCGTACCGGTGCGGCGCGTCGTCTGGGACTCCGGGGTGGTTGTCTGGGACGCTTGCGTCGCGTCGCTCTCCCCGTGTACGCCGGCGTTGCTCCGGGCAACCGATGGGGATGAATCTACGCGACGCCCGGCGTCGAGTTTCCTCGTAGCGAGCGGGCGGGGCTGTTACACTCTCTCAGTGCGCTCCACGACGCCGAACTGACCACGTACTACGCGACTCTGCATATCTTCCCCTCTTTTTCTCTTCTTCTCTCTTCTCTCTGTGACAACGAAATCGACGTTGTTAAACACGCGATCGGAATATCGATTCGAGATCTCCGGCGCGAGTTCCATGCAGTTTCGAAGCGCGTGCGAGCACGAGAGAGAGATTCGCAGACAGTTAATAAGTGTTGATGATAAGACAGCGTGATAGAGAAAAAAAGAATTCGCGGTGGTGTCGTGTAGAAGGTGAGAAGAGATTGAGAGCGTAACGGAATCGAATAATTGGCGAACGAAAAAAAAACGTCGAGGCAAGAGATTTAAATCTTAAAGATGCGGCGATCAAAAGAAAAGTCATGATCGAAATTGGTGGCTTGTCATAATACTTTAAATTTAAGCTCGTATACTATACATATTCGAGATAAATATAGAATCACCAGTAAATTACACATCATGGACATTTTTTTTATATACTAAAACTTTTAAATATTTATGAATTATAGATATATTTTTGTAAAAAAAAAAATTAAAAATACTATCGATGAAAAAATTATTTTCGTGAAATAAGAAACAGAGGAAGTAACGACTTGATAGAAAAAAGATAGCTGATAAATGACATATATCGGAAACTTTGCGAAATTGTAAAATAATGGCGTGATTAAAGAAAAGAGATCAACAAGTCACACGGAAATATAATGATCATTATTCTTTATTGACGCGAAGAGATAAACGTCACGAGATTCCATTTCGCAGACGATCAACGTTAAGTGCAGCACGACTTTGCGGAATAACTACGCTCGCTGATGATGATCCTTGTTGAGCGTTAGGCAACTCTTGCCGAAGACTGCGTGATTCTCCGAGGGTCGTCGAAGTTAGTCGTATAACGACGTGAGGAAAGTTTGTGATTGGCTAGCGATGTTTAGAGGAAATTAATTGCGAGTTAAGAACTCTAATAGCACGTTAAGTCGGCAATCAATATTTTATGATTTGCCGGCCAATTTGATGAAAAGTTCAAAAGAAAAGTTAACATTTTGCGACAATTGAAATTAGAGATCTTTATTGTGTTAATTTTTTGAGATCGCGGAACGTTACTTACGGATTGTTTTAAAATAAAAGTGTCTTTCTTTAAAAAAAGAGTTGAAAAAAAAATTATAAAATTGATTTTTACTTTATGCGAATAAGAGGTTACTATAATGTTTTTTTCTCGCGTTCCTTCACATTTTTGCATATAAAAAATTTATATGATTGGTTTTTTAATTTTATAATTACAATTAGCGCACAACAGAATTCATGTAATGCAACTTCGTGCTATTTGTTGTTGCTTTAACAGTGATCAGAATTGAACACTAATCGAAATCTGATCTAAACTAACTAGATATACTTTGATAGTAGAAGTTATCCTATTAATGATGCACTACGAAGTTCGTGATCTAATTCTATTGATTCCGAAGTGATGCAATAATCCATGATACATGAGATTGTTCTATAATTTTAATAATTGAAGAATACATTCTTTCTCTCTCTCTCTCTCTCTCTCTCTCTCTAGTTTTTCTTATATAAAAATAAGAGATAAATATTTACATAATATTGCTAATTGTGTAGAGCAAAACATTCCACTAAAAAAATAATAAAACGTTTACTGATAAGCCATCAATTTCGTCAAAAATATATTTTATATCGTTAGATATTTATTATAATTAAATTATTTACTTAATTTAAATCTAACATAAAATATTAATTCTCTAAAGTGATGTTTGTAATACGAGATAACAAAATGTTGTATAAATATTTTGATCAGCCGCATCAAAGAAATAATAAAATAGTAATCGATCATTCGTGATTGCAATTTCTGTGAAAAGTGATTATCGCGCGTGTTTTTGTTAAAAGAAACGAGATCTGGATTGGACGACATCTGCGACTGCAACTGTAAGTCTGTGATATGTATCATATGTACTAAGGAAGATCGTTGCGAACTTTTTGACGATCTCACTTCTCCTCTCTTGAATACCATTATTATTACCTTTTCCAGTTCTATCCAACTTCGAAATTTATGAAAAGTATATCGGTCATTTTTATTACTAATATCTGCAGAAGATATCTTTAATGCAATTAAAACCGCGGTTTTACGAAAGTTTTTGCATTTAAAAAGTCTATATTACGTAGTGAAGATAATTCGTCGCGTATAAGCGCACTTTTCTTGAGTAACGAGCTGCCGTATTTCATCTTGACGGAGAAAAGAACTAATGCAAAAAAAGTTTTTTTATGATTGTTGCGCTAAAGACAAATCTTGTTGAAGTAAAACGTAAACCGAGCGTTGTGAAAGTTTCCATCGCTTTTATTTTTGTATGCAAAATCTCTTTTGATTTTCGATATCAAGTATAATAATTATTATTACTGCGTTATACGTAAGTACATACACGGAAATGCAAAGTTATTAAACGCAAACACATGTCGGGTAAGCGTACAAACGGAAGTTTGTCCAGGTAGAGATGCAACGGCGGCCGTGTTCAATTGAACACAGAGACCCGACGTTGCGTCGAGAGCGCGAGACGAAATTCCATTAAAAGGCCAACGAGCAAAGTAACGAGTTAATTGCACGCGATTAACCGCGCTAAACTACCTCGCGGTGGTTCTGATCTGGGGTACTCGAACTCGCTAAAAGACCGCTACGTTTGTGTCCATTGTTTGCTTATTGGGAGCTTCTGCCGGCTATTCAACGCTGATCAACGACCACAGATTTCACTGGGATTCACTTTCTTTGTTGCTCACGTGCCGTCGTTACGCAAAATACGCTCCAGTTTTATTTAGGTTTCTTTCAGCCGGCATTGCCGACGATTAAAGAGAAAATCATCTACAGATTATTTTTCTTAGAAATTCTCTTTTCATGTTTCTTCGAAATATATATGTTTTTCTATAAAGAAAAGATAATTAAAATTTGCATTGCAAAAAAAAAAAAAAAACAAAAACAAGAACGCGGCGTTTAACGGAATTTCCATTTTGATACTGCAAGCGAATTCTACACGCTGTACTGTGAATTATTCCGATTATTCTGATCGCGATCGCCTAGGGTGATTTCTCAGGTTATACGTGCTTGACGTGGCGTGTCGTGACGACGATGCTGATCGAGAATACAGAACAGGGTCGATTTGACATGAAGAGGAAGAAAGGAAAAGCGAGAAAGAGAGAGAGAGAAAAAGAGAGAAAAGTATTCTCTGATAAAATAGGAACATCCATAACATTAAATGATCCGTATTTACATTCTACATTTGGCAGGTGACAATTTAAAAGTAGGTAACATTAGTTTATATGAGCGAAAAATTATTATCTTCGTAAATGTTAAATACAGGCGAAGAGAAGACTTACGGAAAAACGAAACAGACAAGATCTTTTATGAAAATCGACAGGCTTTATTCTTTCCGATACGCGACATTTGCATAACGATGCCTTCGCTTATTTTATCACATAGCCGTGTTTTATACGTAGCGTAAATCTGTCAGGACGTGCTCGATGAAGCGAACGAACGCGCAACTTCTCTTGAAACGACGGACGCCGTTGTTCATGACGCGAGTGACGAAATCGCAATTTTCGCATGTGATCCGTATGTGTGTGTGTGTGTGTGTGTGTGTGTGTGTGTGTGTCACGCGTGTGCGTGAGCGGCGAGACGCGAGATAGAAGAGCCGTAGAGTATCTCGTCGCTGAGTGCAGAAACGCGATGGCCCGTAAGCTGCAGATAAGGGGCGAGGCAAAACTTTGGCTGGCTGGGAAGATAGAGGAGAGAGGTGTCTTTTTTCACTGTCTAGGGACAACGGAATAGATACGCCGGAAGGGCGGGAAAGCACAACAGGCGAAAGAATGGCGGTCCGGATCCCAGTAAGAAGGACCGAAAAATGCAACGCGTTGAATGCAAAAGCGAACGTCGTGGAAGAATAATGCGAGCGTCACAAGCCGAGGAATCAGTTTATTTATGCAACCGCGAAAGAAAATTTACGTTAAACGAGGCTATTAAAGGTCTGCTATCGATAGCGTATTGCTATCGATAACAATGTTTTGCATGGAAAACTAATTCGGAGCCATTCGATTTGTCGCGATGTAAATGTTCTTTTGTTTTAAATAGAATTAAATATCGGAAACGTTACGGGATATAATACAGTAAATATTAATTTAATTTAAATAATATTAATTCAAATGGTTAAATATTACCATAAATCATAGTGACTAAATTGAATTTTATTTGTATGCGTAACAACAATGATTTAAATATAAAGGTAATTAATGTACTCAATAAATAATTTTCTTTCAAATAACGATTGTTTGATCGATCTAGATAATTCAATAATTATTTGTCATTTAGAAATTATTCCATTCGACGCGGTTGCTGGATTTGATAAAATTATGATAAATGATGTTATTGTGTCCGCTGCGAGAGACTCGCATTTATGTTACTTCATAAGTTTACCATGTTATCTCAGGTGCTGCTTTTACTAAATTTAGTGAACTAACAATTATTATGCACTTTCATTAATCACGATGCTCGTTAGATCAAATTAATGACTCTTACGAGATAGTAGAATCTAAATTGATGAAGACCGCGATATAACGCAATATGCTTGAGGCTTCGTATGAAAACGAAGATAAATTGTGGCATTTGCATTCGCATTATACTTCTCGATCAAGGCAGCATGTGAGAATGTATTATTAAACTTGAGCCGGGGTTTATTTAGAAAAACTTTTTATGAATTTCAAATTATATCCAAGAAACTTGCGGACTTAAAAGAAAAATTGCTGTAAAATAACACGAATCGATATTTTACTCGATAATAACGATTTAATCGAATGGCCTCGTAATCTTCCAACAAGCGTCTTTTGACGCGGATAATGTGTCCGCCCTCGCAATTCGTAATGATTAAGGTCGTCGTTTTGCGCCGAACATTCACAATCGACGGTAAACCCGAAAGGGTGAATTTAACCGCGCGTCGCAATATGTACACATACGCGTGCACAAGCACAAAAGGGTGGCTGGCTTTTGAAATTAGATCATCGATTCAAAGTGGAGTGGCAGCCGGGGCAGGATTCCGAATCTTCGAATCGGCTTACCGTCGAATCCTTGAATAAGCCGGCGCTCTCGCTCTCTCTTCCTGAAGGTCCGCTAAGCTGGTCGTTTAGTCTGTACACGGACTCCATTCGTGAGTGGTACATTCGTTAAAAGCGCCACACCATACTTTGCGGATTACATCGTACTTTTTCGACCAGACGTTACCGGGGGATAGTAATGCGCAATTTCGAAAACGTGACGCAAAGCCGGATCTGTTTTACGTAACATTTTGCTTTACCAACGAGATAAGACAATTAATCGCGTACGTAATTTACTCGGAGATATTATTACTTTATTAACTATCTCTATGACGATTCAACCGCGCGTTCACGCTGCTAAAATTATTCGGCAAAGAAACATTGCGCTATATGTTAGACGTTATTCAAACGTTAACATGATTTTGTGTCAAAAATTGATAATTACTTAAAAAAGTTTGCGGTATTGTCTGATTGTGCCTTCTACTTCGTCTTTAAAATTCTACGGAATTTTAATTAAAGTTTGATCAAATTTTTTTCTTTTTTATCAGGTCGGTCACTAAATCAGACCGTACGCTCTACTTGAAAATTGCGACCGAGCGCTCTTTCAACAGCGTCTTCCGTGAGAATACACTGTGCACAGAAAAACGACGGAATCTCAGAATCGCGATTTTGCGTGTTTGGGATCGCGCGCGAGAACAACGCGTGTCACTATTTAGAATCATGAATCTCCGCTTCCGGTTCAGTGTCTGTCGTCGCGGTTTTTCCTACGAATTCCTACGAACGTTCGTAAAAAGCGTCGACCGAGTTTTCTGGCGAGTTTTCTTAGATCATGATTGGTGAAATGTGGATGCGGTGAGCGAAGAAATTCGCTTTTGGAATTTTTATATGCACGCTGTGCATCCTCATATCCGTCGTCGTTTTTTCGCTTGTCAGTCGACGATCTTCGTCGGCGACGATCGCTGAACGGAGGTTCCAGATTACTTTTATATTTTTTTTGTGCCGATCCGCATCCGGTTGTTTACCTTCGCGTTTGCATACATTGAGTTTTCCTCATAAAAAAAAAAAGACTGTATTTAATGGTGCAATTGGAAAATGTAATGTTTGTCAAGAATATACATATGCGTGAAAACAGTGTTTTCTTATGTGTCCAGAATTCGAAGGGATTGTTGTTTCCCCCAAAGATCCAAAAAAAAAGAACGATCGCGCAACCCCGGACAAAATAAACGAGCAAACGCAACCCCGGGCACGTCGGCAAATATTGACTGAGGCTCTCCTTTGGAAACGGTTGAATTAACAATTCTATTAGAATCACACGGAAGGATTCGACGAACACAACACAGTTTCTTTCCAAAGAATGTACACCATATATCTATCCGTTAATTTTATTACAAATCAAACTGATTAAATGCACATTTATTAATATGTTTACATTAATTATCACAGAAACGCGGGATGTATTTAATAGAATTTCATTCTTACAATTGCGCGTTTCATTACTGTATTTAATATCGCTTGCCACGTTCTCGATTGACAATAGTAATTTCGTAATAGAGAGTGTCTATATTAATACTCGTCGATTAATTACTCGTACGAGCATCAGAGAAACCTTATCCGCGATATCGCGATCGAGATCACACTGCCGTAAACAGTGTTAAACGAGAGGTAATTGAATTAAGCTAACACGAAATGCATTCCTAATATTTACGATTATCCGGCTTGCCGCATCGTATATTCATATCTCGATTCTATACACTCGTGTGTATTCTGTGTGTAAGCGCAATTTGCGTAAGATACACCGTGTGTGACGTCACATAATCCCTATAATATAAAAATTTTATTATCGATATGGTAATTAGAAATTAATACAAAAGAAATATATTTTAACGACAACACAGCAATATATAAAACTTATATTGTAACCAATATCAATGACATGTGATAGAAATCTGGTTTTGAAGTCTGCCTCTGCATTTACGTTCGATCTGCGAATTCGTCACGCAATTCTTCAATAATTTCATCGCGCGCTGTCGATCGATGTCGTTGCCACGCGAGATTACACTCGAGCGGTGACAAAGTTAATTACGTTCTTTTCAGGCGTAGTAGCTGTTACACACATGTTGTGTGCGTTTCGAGAGCAAGCGGAAAATATCGAAATACGATCCAATTGCGCAATCGCGTGGTAGTTCCGCGTTTTATTCGGATCAGTAAACGTATAAATAAAGACGCGAAAAACTATTGAAACTATAAGTGTATGTGCTATTTAAGCACATTACAATTATATTACTTGAGAATAAGCTTTCATTTTTATAGAAGTTCTCAAATAGTGCGACGTTTGTAATCGCTCGTTGCACAAATTAACGCAAAGCGCAAATTGAAGTGAACACGTCAATTAATATTCTCACTCTGACAATCTTCAATTTTCCGCGTGCTACAGTACGGCGTCGAATCTCTCGCGAGGAACACGCACAGAGGCCTGAAAATTGATTAATTTCCAGCGGTTGCGGTTAACATCCAAACCCGGTATGCGAGCTCTTCCTTTGCCCCGCGCTGGTTAAATAATCGAGCAATCTCGAAACGCGAGATTGCTCATCCCGCGCGCGGTTATATACATATCTGTCGCGCGACAGTGCGCGATATATAGATATTTGTCACATATAGAGTAGCACGAATCACGTGTAAATTAAGACGTATAAAAATTATGAAAATTGACAATTTCCATTCTCTTTCGAATTTTAATAACTTCCATTCGCGCGGTACATACAAAATGCATCAAATTTAGTTTCAACATACGCACAATTACAGTAGCACTCTCATTCGCGCTTTTGATCTCGCTACATATATTTTTGTTCTTTTCTCTTCTAAATGAGAAGTGCATCGTTTTCATCTCTCCCTCTCTCTCTCTCTCTCTCGATGCTTTTGTGGATGAGTGCCGTGAATTTGTCGCGCTAATTCGAATCCCGGGCACGAATATCCCGGTCGTCGGGTTAATGATTTTTATCGCGAGCTTTGCGACTCCATTTCCACAGGCGTAAGCGGCGAGTTTCGCATATTTTTTTTTTTTTTTTTTTTATTTCCGTCTCTGCCGCGCTGCACGCACGTGCAAATTCATATGAGATCGAACATTTCGGCCAGGCGCGGACTATAATTGTCGTTTGTCGGCCGTTAAACGCGTCCGAACTTTTAACGGTGGACTGGTTTGCCATAAAGCCACACGTGTAGCGCGCGTGAAAATGGAAATAGGATCAGCTCGATATTGATTACGATTCATGTGTGAAAATAAAAAAATGATAACTTTGTGTTCTATTTTATATAAATGCACTGCTCTTTGTTTTTTTACATTTTTGTAAATTACAATTTTCGATTGAGAGAAAAGCAATTTAGTTTTTAGTTCTAGAAGATTTTGAAAATTGTATATATAATTTTATTCTCGCGCGCACATAATCTTTTAATTCTTTGTGTTACTTTAGAAAATCATGTTTTTTTAATAATTAAAGTTCTACCGATTTTGTAATTTTGCGAATCTCTTTTACCGTCAAAATTCTATGATAATTTTAATTTGTGTGCAGCCTTTGGGAGAAAAAAATAGACGACAGTGTTTTTCATATATTTTTGCTGACTGTAGAGTTAGGATTGTAAATGCGAAAAATTATGATAGCGGATAACGATCTCTCTCTCTCTCTCTTTCTCTCTTTTTTGTGTAACAATGAAATCGAGTAATCTCGAAACGCAGCACGAAATGAATATATCGCGCGTGACTGCTCGTGAAACGTGATTATCGTTTGCCAATAGCGAAACGCTTCGGTCGAACAGCTGCCAGAACATTTGACACGAGTGCCACCGAAATCGTTACTGTCGGAAAGCTCGACGTTTCGACTTTTCGACATTTTTCGATCTACCCGCTTTCGCGTAGATTGCGCACGAGCGCTATATCTTCGACATCGCGATACACTTTTACGAGTGACAGCTCGCGCAGTGCAAACTTGAGAGGAAGCGATATATTCGGTCATTTTTGTATATCACGTGAAAATAGGACATATCGTGAATATGTAAAAAACAGATAGACTCATTGTATCACGATTTAAAATCGTTTTTTAATCCTTTACGCGAAATCTAAGTTTGACTGTAGAAATATTGATATAGAGAGGACAGTTACTATCAAAAAGAAGTTACTATCGGAGCAATCCGATTATGTAGAATTTAAATCGTCAAAGTTCATCTCTCGGACGCAAATAAAATCTTCTTGTGCCGCGTTTTTACCCTCCCCATCTCGCATTTTCTCGTCTCTATTCGGATCTAGCGATTTCTTTCCGTGGCGCACGAACATCATCGTTTTTTCTTTATCGCGGAAAAATCTACGATTATCGAGACTTTTGTGAACGAAAGAGTCCGAACGGAAAAATTCAATTAGAAATTAGAAATAGTCCGTAGACAAGTAGTTTTTACTGTCGATTTTCTATTTTTACTACAAGAAAAAAGACAAATTCCGTTTTTCTAAAAGACAATTTTTGGCCGACCATTCGTCGTTTATTTGACCGATCGAGGCTTCTGATCACGACCGATTTTCCAGGTCGGCGGCGTTTCCGGTTTCAATATGATCCCACAGAGACGATTAACGAACGGCGAAACTTCGAGTAAAAGGATAAACTTTCTCGCTGCGGAGTTTGCACCCCTTATTCACTCGACACACTAGCTCGCTGTCGACACAATCCGAAGTTTGCGTCGATGAAAAACTGGGTTTTACGAGTCGCAGTCGTAAATATCCTCGACGAGTATCTGTATCGATCCGAGTATACACAGCGGGGCATAGTCAAAAAAACGGAGAAAAGCGAGGAAAAACACTTTAGTCGACGGAGATTACGAGTCGCATAATTCTCATATTACTTGCGAAAACACGGAGCTTCATAGTCGAAATACACAGTAAATGTAATTGTTTAAAAAAAATTATTTTTAATTAAATACAAAAACAGTTCAGAGATACACTGCAGAAATGCAGTTGTTTCTTAATTTAAAAATTTTTATGACATTTCGAAATCTTTAGTGAAAGCGTATTTGATAAGATCACGTTGTTTTGCTCTCTCGTCACGATCTGCGTCGCCGGCGTGTCTATCTTTTCTTCGATATATATATCGAAGCTGCCGTAACGCATACAAAGTACACGGAAGTTAAACGAAAAAGTGGAAAGAAGAGTCGCTGTCGGACGTTGCGCATTATGCCTGTTTGCCCTTCGAAGACGAACACTTCTGCAGAGATCTTCTTCCTGAAAGCTAAACGCGTCGAATAAAGTGGTCTTGGCAAGATTGATCTTCTTACTTTGAATTAAGTACTTCATAAATATTTGTATTGATTTACTCAGTTTTCTGCTGAGAAATGTATCAATCTGTTACGCAATGGAAATATAATTAATTATAACACGCGACATATGTATATCGATCTATGCCTGCTATTAAAGAAGGGTTTGACAGAGCTTCTGCGCTGCGTTAAAACGTTTTTTAACGAGAAAAATAGCCAAGTGACATTATGCGACAGAATATATTACGAGAAAAATGGAAACGTATTAAATACGAGCAGTGTTTTTTTTTTCGCCATTTTAATATTGTTAAATGATTTTTTTTTAATCTACGTACGCAGTGCACTTTCTTGTATCAATGCACGTATTATATACACTTTGAAAGATAGAAGCAAAATCTTTGATATCTTTTGTGAAATAGACACCACAGATAAAATGAAATATGTATCTACGGCGTCACTTTTCCATCTCTCACCAGAGTATTGCCTTTTCCTAAGCTTCCGCGATTCACTCTAAAATTCACAAGATTCAGCGTCTCAGGTGCGTCGAGGGACGAATCTGCCGCTTTTTCTCCTCTTCCTACTCTCTCTCTCTCTCTCTCTCTCTCTCTCTCTCTCTCTCTTTTTAGTCTATTTTGTATTTTTCTTCACAGGCGCAGCAGATGAACTTTTACCCTCTCGAAGGTAACAAAGTTCAGCGTGCTTTTTAGACGTTAGTGCCGGTTCGTTAGACCGACGAGTTATTACGGTGCGCAAGTTAAGCGCACGTTTGTATCGTAACTTCTCGTTTGTTTAACGACGTGATAGTAAAACGGTCGTTATAATTAAACATTTCTCAGTTGCGTTCTCCCCGACATACGTGTTCAATTTTATGCCCATATAATTTCTACTTAAAAATAAAGAAAGAGGGAGAGAGAGAGAGAGAGAGAGAGAATTACTGACTTTTCGCAGGTATTTAAAACGATTGTGCCGACACTTATAGTGGTAATTGAAAGTAGAAGGTATTACAAATTTTCTCGGGTGTAATACTTTTCCAGAAACACCGCGACGAAGGCTAAATTAGTTTTCGTGGTGAATTCGCCTTTGCGTTTAATGCTACATCGTTGTCGTTGCCGGTAGTTGTGCAAAAAGGCAACTAAAATTTATAGTTGTGAATTTATCGTCGAGGTTATTTGAAATAAAATTCCTTTATGTTTTAGTTTGCGTACTTTCGGCTGACTTAAATGGTTGTTAATCTTCAAGAAAGCTCTTTAACTTTTTTGTTAATTTCTCGCTCCGCGTGACTGTTTTTTTTTTTTGTTTTTTTGAAAAACGCAGTCAAAAAGATTTATCTCACGAAAAAATGCATTCAAGAATGCGCTTTTATAAAAGCACCGACACACACGTGAAAATGCGCACCGTAGTTAAAATAGGAATTTTCATTATTCGTATGACGATCGTAAAAAATCACGGGGCTATTTCCAGAGTTTGCTTGTGTAATCTGGCTTCGCAAATATAAAATGTTTTCTGTCGCAGAAGAACTGCATATGTTAAACTAAATATTAATTTATGTTTAATTTTTGCTACACGACTTATTCAAATTGTTCCAAAACTTTTTAAATTTAACTAGACAATATGTCATAAATATAATTATTAATTAATAAAAGCAGTGTACATATACGATAGACAATATGCCATTCATATGGTGTATTTTAAAACGAAATATACTAGTTTCCATTTTTCATAAAGAAACATATAAAACTATAATAAGTAAATTTAATTGTATCGTACTTATACTATATTGTGTAATACCATTTTATTTTACAAATACTTTCGAATACGACTTCCAATACAGCTATTTTATTACAGAAAAAGAATTATTTACACATGTTCCAACGTTTTTTCAATTAGATAAAAGTTGCGCAAAATTGTACGACAGTTTTATTTTCTCAATCGTACTGTACAATTATGTTATTATGTAATTATCGCTTTTCACGATGACATGAATCAGGCCGAACAAATGTCAGATTAACAGAGCGGAAAAATTTTACGATCTTCACAGTTTCGCAGTTGTCGCTCAAAGGAAGTCATGAGCCACGACGATAATTGGAATTACGGGGAATATTCATGGGAGGCGGGCGGAACTTCGTGGCGCATCATTTCGCTAACCAGAAATCTCTGTGACATTTGCATTGCAAAAATTCGTGGCAGTTCGTTACATCAAACGCAAATGGTTTGTGAGCCGCGCGCGAGTAATCTGAGACGCGGTTTCTCTCATCCGGTTTCTCTCCGCAGTTTCACCGAATTAACGTATCATTGTTCCGCGCCGAGGAAAACGGTCGAAACTACACGACTACCAGAGCTTCCGCGAGCAAACGAGGAATTCGTCGCTTCTTGTCCAACGGCGCGAAGCGAGGAACTCGTTCATAATCGAGCGAGTTAGAAGCGCGCCGAAGTTTTCGATGGAATTTCGGTATTCCGTTAATGGTCCGCCATCTCCTGAGAAACCCTCGGGCCCTCTCTTGTTGACACGACGACGGTAGAGTGATTTCGTAGATCGTTATTGTAGCGAATTTATGGTCGCTACTACATTACGCGTTGAGGCAAGCCTTGTTCGAACATCGTATACATGAAAATTAACGACGGTCTCGATTACGCGGATGACGTAAAAAACGAGCGAAAGATTCTTCGCAGTCGATATTTTCGCAATTCCGAAATTCGACGCCGTTGCTTTTAACCAAAAGTTATTCTCTTGTTAATTTTGTGTAATCCAACAATTTACAATTTTACATAATTTCACAATAGCGCGCGCGATCAAAATACATTTGTTTTTTACGGTTTTTACGAGTCCGGTATTTGTCGCTGAACATTGAACTCAAATCGAGTCCCGGGAATCAGTTAACGAGTTTCGAGAAACGGAGAACTCTCGTAATTTCGCGCGTGTTTGCGCGCTTTTTTTTTTTTTTTTTTTTTTAATCCTAATCGACCAATCGCCTCGCGTGAATACCAACTATTCGTCGTCGTGCCGATAGAGACGCTGAAAATTACTTACGAACGGGCAAAGCTCCCGGAAAAGCCGTAGAGCTCGGGAGAACATTTAATTTGCTTTCGATGCCCCGTCATCGGGTGCAGGAGCTCGCAATAAAGCGTTCATTCACGGCAAAGAAGATCACGCGTATTAGCGTATTAGCGATAAAGAGGTTGAGAAGTCAGAGAGTCTCGATACTGTTTATGTCGCCGTTTAATTTGTAGGCCGCGCCAATGGGGATCAAAAAGAGTCAGATTACAATGAGAGAACAATCGAAGTGGTAAATATACAAGATGCTTCTCGAAGGATCAGTGTCGAGAATATCGACTTTGGACCGTCGTCGTTGGATTCGTGTCGGATGTTAAATTGCTCCGTAAGTGGATCGGAATGGCGAAAGACGAGTAATGGCGTTGACATCGGATACTTTAATAGATAAAAAAAAAAAAAAAAAACAAAATTAACACGAGAGACACGAAAGTTTGCGTGCAATTTTAAAACAATTTTTTTATGTACATTGGTTTATTTGTACAACACAACGCATCAATTAAAACATTTATTTAAATATTCATTATGATATTAACCGTCGCGCGCGGAATAAACAATAACAGCTAGAACGGTAGCGTTAACAGAGAATGTTTGAATCCGAATGGGGTGACTACAACTTCATAAACTCACTTATACGTACGCGTGCGCACACACACACACACACGTTGTCGTCGCGCCGGATAATAGAATGGTTTCCCGATGTTATCGTGGCAAGACGCGCTGCACCGAATTTACGAGATATCCCACGGTGGTGAAAATGCTAAAGCAACAGTTATCCGCCTTCAGGAGCTACCCTCCGGCGACGTCGGGGTATGTATATACGTATGTATGTGCCGGTGTGTATAACTGAACTGTGGAGGATTTGGATTATACTAAGCTGTGATTGCCCTGGCGGTGACCCGATAAAAATACGAGTAGCTTTTTGAACGACCGCGCAAAAAATAGCGAGCTTCTATATTTTTTTCACGAAAACCACAACTCGCAATTCGATACGTCAAGCTTGAAATTTATAGTTTCAAAGAGAGATGAGTGGATCAAGAATGTTAAAAAAAGTTTTTCTCACAAGAATCATTGACACAGTCTCTTTCTGTAACTATTGACGAAAATATCGTTATTTTTTTGCGTAGATATTTTATTACAAGTTTTGTCCGCGCGAAGATTCACAACGCGCGTGTCCGTAATGTTATATGAAGTTACAGAAGAAACCGGCAAGTTGATTCATTCCCGCTTCTCAAAATCCGACCGCGCGATTCGGACATCAGTTCCATTCTTTCACAGATAGCACGCGAGGAAAAAAACTCTCTTCGAAACTCAAATAAACCCCGAAAATAACTGAATCGCGAAAATGTCTGCCAACCTAGCGCGATAGTATGAAAAAGACCATAAAAGATACAAGTTCGTTGGTGCGGCAATTCCCCTATATATTCGGTATTGTGTGACGCGAACGAACAAACAATCTCTCTGGGAGTCGTCGGCCGTGTATCACGCTGTAACACCAGGCGTTTCATCGCTTGTAGTTTCGTGCTCACGCGCGCGAAACGTGTATACGCGCGACGCGGATCGCGTTCTCCGCGGGGACCGAGCGATTAAAATTAGGGAGGAAGCGAGGGAGGAACGTTCGACGGAGTTTCCTCCACTCTGCAACAAATGATTCACTAAGGAGATGGAGTCCCGTTTTCGCGCTCTGCTCTCAGGATAGTATACTCCATCTAATCTAACTCGAGTACGTTTCCGCCATTACTCAGCGAGTTCGTCAGGTAAACGTTCACTTCTCTGGAGATTGGATCGCGAACGGAGCATCTATCCGATGTATCCGCGTCATTATATCATCCGTCGTTATTTCCGCGTATGTGCGCACACGTGTGGTTCTATCCAACTATGCGCTTGTCCTCGAGTAATTTAATGGTTCAACATTCGAGCAATTTGAGAACATATAGTTGCAAATATAGTTGAGATGCGCGTATTTATATATACATACGGTTGATATGATAAATCGTGGAAAGCATTTTTTTTCCTTGTAAATCAATAAATTAAAAGATATGAATTCTGCATATATTTTTTAGAGATACGTTATTCATATGTATGTCAATACAGGCGTGTCAATTAATTTTCGATAATTGCATTTTTCGCAGTTTGTTGGTTGTTCTCCAAAAACGTCCGCGTGCCATTTTTGCGGTTGCAAATTCCGTATAAAGCGCGTTTGCAAAACATTCTCCGCGTAAACGCTCACCGCTGCGTTAATGCTTTTCAATTCGAAGCTTTGGAATGCAGCACTAACGTCGCTGCATATAAACGTCAAAAGGATTGCAATTAGAGGTGAAATTCGTCAACGATGTACGTGTGCGTGTTAATACACGTAATTGTTAAGAGTTTTATATTGTTTTCTCTTTCTGCGTGTGCATCGAAACGTAACGTGAAAAGAGCATTACTAATAATACAATACAGTTACGCTTTGATTATTCATCGTCAACAAGTAAATAATTTTTGTGTGTGTCAATATTGTCATTCAGTTTTGTCTACTTATGTCTGTAATATCCAACGAAAACGGTTTATCTGATTTCATGACAAAGAAATTCCAGAAAAAGTGGTGAAGAGAGAGGGACAGTCGGATCTCTCGATCGACCGATACACAAGATCCTTCTCATTCGAGTTCTCACTCTTTGCGAGAAGCTATCTCTTGGGGAAACGAACTGGAAACGAAATTTCTATATCCTGAAGGAAAACAGTTCGTTTCTTCATTCAAAATCCATAGAGCGGGAAAATACGCGTGTTTGTTGCATTGATACAATTTCTCTGGTCTTCTCTGGAACATCTACTATTTTTTTGCACGAGGGTGCGAGAAATTACAACTTTCTTATATTCGAAGAAGTTTCCGACAGATTCGGAACGTCGTATTCCCCGAGAGTCTTAGGAAAATCAATAAAAAAAAAGATTATCTAGTAAAATATTCATTGAAAGAGTTTTTCAAGTTTCTCGTTTTTATGTCGAAGCGTGACTTTGTCAGATCGGCGCCATTGTAGTCTGATCTACTTTTTTTACTTCGTTACTCAATACACATTACAATACACGGTATGTTACAATTTCCATTTTCGCTTTATAGATCCGTTTGTGAGTGACAAAGTGAACGTGAGAGAAAAATGCGAATCAATAAAAGCTATTTACAGATCAAATAGCTGCTTTTCAATAAAGCCGCGTTCTTTTTTTTTTTTTTTTTACAAAAAAAAAGCAATTTTTGATGTTATCCACAACTCTTGCAACCATAACTCTTTTCTCCTCTGCAGGTTTTCAGAAAAAAATCATATGGAGACAGCAATTTAACAAATATAAAAACCTGATTTTACTGCAAATGTACAGATTTATTGACAAATCAAAAAAAAAAAAAAAAAAAAAAAAACTTCAAAAAAACAAAAAACGAAAAAGTTCGTACACTTCGGAAGCAAAAATATTTTTTAAGAGTGTCACAGTTTGTGAAAACAACATTCAAGTAATTCATCTTGCAGTCCGTTGGAAAACGGGAACATGTTCGTAAAACTTCGGCAGTACGTATATATCCCCGTCGAGTTATCGCTTTTCAATTTAGCGCTCGGAATTTGCGTTTCTGACAATATTTACGACACCCTTTTCCACGGGAAAGGATGAACAGCACGAAGTGCAGTATACTCGCAATGTACCGACATCGCGCTACGCGTGTTTCTCCGTCAAATTAAAGTAACATTTGCGTTGCGCGACGTTATGCAGCGCAGATGCAGCAGCCAGTTGCCGCAGCGCACCACTCGATTTCCTGCGTCCGAACAACAACTGTCATTATTCAATGTCGACTGTCACGAGGAACCGTTTATAACGCGCCGAGAGCGTGCAAAGCAGGACCGCGTCGGACAACTCGTTAGTATCGGTTATTGACATCAACAATGGGAGCGTGCTTAGCGGCTCCGTTTAACGCCGTTTCAACTCTCCACGGAGATAATAATGTCACGTATTACCCGTCCGAATTAATATCCTGGGGGAAGAACGTCTTTGAAAACACTTGAGTGTCGCGATAATCGGGCATCTGGACCCAGGAAACAGGATTCTGACATTTCCTGTATATAATTAAGTTGATAATGAGGATAATCCGGAACGAATTATTATTTGCAGTATTTACTGTTAAGTTTTATTTCAGCCAGAAAAGTGTTGGAAAATAACAATATCTACGCGATACCTATTTAACATCTGAATTATGATGTTAAACGAGTTTATTACAAGCAAACAAGATGTTTGTACAATATGTACGTTTGATGTCGTTGAAGTTCATCGAGTGAAAACATGTATTATACAAACAGTAAAGTAAGAAAACACTTTTTTACCACATTCATCTTATAAATTTACAG
Organism: Pseudomyrmex flavicornis; assembly: GCA_014825475.1. NCBI lineage: Eukaryota > Metazoa > Arthropoda > Insecta > Hymenoptera > Formicidae > Pseudomyrmex > Pseudomyrmex flavicornis. Next base: position 83,315 of record QVNW01000295.1, read on the forward strand.
CTTAGAAAATTGATATTAAATATTTTCCATGCCAGAACACTTTCCTTCATCGAGGAAACAAACAGCGCATTAATTAATTGTTCTTTTTTTTTTTACTGTTTGATAGAAACAAAATTAATCTATTTTTTGTTCAACAAACGTTTTCCAAACTTCAACGACATGACATTTTAATCAGCAATGAAGCGAAGTACAGAATTTTGAAATTTGAAAACACGATTTTAAAATACGATGTTAGCATTGCAAATATATGAAGCTTGATTGAGCGCAATATTGAATTGGCCGTGTCTGGGTTTACGTAATATTGATTCAAAGAGTTCAAGTATAGAAAAGAAAATCGCAAAGATTTTATATAACGCAAATGCATTTTTAACTTGAAGCTTTCTCGCAGTGAACATCAAAAATACAGTAAAGTGTATTTGATGTAATATTTTTACGTTGTATCAATTTATGCAGCAGAAGCGTATGCGACCGACTGATGGTCTCCAACAATATATACATAACGAAGCAATATATACATGGCGAAGTACAAGTATTGTCGATTTACGCGAAAAAGAAAAATTATCTTTCTTGGAAATTTACGTCATTCTTTTCATTGCCGGATTATTTAAGTAATACTTGTTAATTATTACGATAGGAGCTAATTAAATCTGTACGTTCTGAAAGAATTAATTTGCTTGCAATATGATAATTCGAGTGAATGCGAAAATGTACGATAACTCGGACGGACGAAAAATCGCAGGGATATTTCGCGTGCCAACAATAATTCGCGAGCCTAGTTCTCGGTAATTTATAAGCCTCCCAGTCGGCTCGCATTAACCGCTAACGATGACTAATTTTGTGGCCAAGTCAATTAGGATTTTAAATGAGAGAACATCTGGGTTTCTTTTTCCTTCGTTTTTTCTCATATTCTTTTTTCCTTTTTATCCGCGCGGATAATGTTCATCTTAATACTTATCGTACATCTTCTCTTTACTTTAGTACTTTCTTTGAAAGCAACACATCGCTCATGTTTAAAAATTTAAACTCGCAAGGTCTCTTATCCATTTAAAAAAGGTTGTAGAAAGTAATCTTGTAAGTAAAGTATTTCGTATCAATTTATCGTTTTGTTTAAAAATTGTGCACTTGTCAGAACGAGCGAGAGAGAAAAAGAGAAAGAAAGGAAACTCCGCATGTGTCTAAATCCTCGACGGTATTAGTATTTTTTTTTTTTTTTCGATATTGCCGGTTTAATCCTAATAGAAGAGCAGCTTGCTCAATGTGGTCACGTTCGCTGGATCTCCTCCCGTGTGGATGCGGGGAAGTTTATAAATTTTCCAGACTCTCTTCTCGCGATCACATCTCCACTCCTCTCGTTCAAGTCTCTTCTTCAGTTTTATCCTCACGTTGCTGCAAGCACAGTGTTAGTATCCATATAACGCGAAATATAATGCAGTTGTTATAACGCTTCTTTTTTCAATTAAAACAATTATAAAAGCAACGGAATTTATTTCGAACTGATGAAATATTAAAACATAACTATGTTTATTGTAAAATTTCTGTTATTAGATTTCTGTTATTAGCTTTGCGTGGAACATCTCGGATATATGAAATAAATTGAATGAAGGTATTTTGTAGTTAAGCGTATAATAATATTTTGTCGTTAACAGATATTGATAATAGAAAAACAATTTTTTTCTCAATTCTGTGCGAACTCTCTCTTTCTCAATAACTCCACCGCGCAAATAAACTTTAATTGATTGCTTTCAACATGCGCATTTGCTGAAATAACATTCTTGTTATACGCAAAGAGTGATCTTTCCGCGTGTTTTTCGTGTCTCTTACTCGATTCGCGTTTCGCCGTAATCTCCACCTTCTTTTTTTTTTTTTTCAACCGAATTTGCATTCGCAAAGCCGTAAATGTAAATTGCGATTCTAATTAGCAATTACAATCGGCGGTAACCCGGTGTACACTATGCTAATTCCTCGGATTCCTTTAATTGTGTGTATGTAAAGAGAAAAAGAGCACTATATGGGGAAGTACTTATATACTCTCGGACACTCAATAAAAAATTAAATATATACGTTGTCGCGTTCATCATCCATTTATTTGTCAATTAAAGACACTTTGAGTTAATAACGACGTGAGATTTTCTTAGCTTCGAATTGCTCTCGACGCATCTCGTGTTTCCACCAGAGTATTGAGAGTGCTGACTATTGCAATTGATGATAACTGCAGCTTGGGAATTGCAGCGATAACAGTTGGCGCGCTTTGTGTGTAGGAAGGTAACTTGTTCCTTCCGAGGTGAAATCGTGTCGGTATTATCTTCTCCGTGAAATACGAAGAACTTTTCTTCTTTATTTCGACTTCGCGCAATATTTTTCGAGGACCAAATAAAATGTCCGAGCGAATTTTATTTCGTGAATCTTACACAGTGATAATTATATAAAATTAAATAAAATATATAAAAATAAATAAAAAAAAAAGCTTATAGTATCGAAAACTTTGTAACGCTTATACACACACACACACACGTACGAACGTTGATTGAATCTCAAATTTCTGAATAACAAATCCGATATTGGAAATACGGTGTGACGTGACGCGCGTGCACAAAAAATATAAATTAATAAAATAAACAAGCGCAAATATGAATGCGTGTCATTGGTAATATTGGTTGTCGGGGTCCGAAACGAGCTCAATTTCGAACAAGTCGCAGCTGGCCGATGCGCAGATTACGCGCGGCTATAACCGGCGTTCGTGTGTCGTATAACGTGGAATCACGGACGTACAATAAAACACAATACACACGCGGCACCGCAGCGAAACGAAGAGGAAGGAAACTCGCGAGCGGAAAAACGGCTAAATTAACCGGTTGCGGGCAATTCATTTTCAATTACATGTGTGCAGGTGCGTGAGAAGTAGAAGGGAGACAACGTGACGCAGGAGAAGAGAGCGACCGTAGTTTTACGATCGTAGGGAAGCGCGAGCAACGGACCGAAAGTTATGGTTTTCGCTTTGCCGAAGGCAAAGCGCCCTGGTGCCGTGCCACCGCTGCGTTATCGGGATTCCTGAAGCGTCTCGTAAAGCACACGCCACTCCACTACGGATACGCCAGGATAGCCGGAAAACTGGTAACGAGATCGCCTCGCGTGCCATTTATCGCCGCGCAGATAAAGCGAGCGCGCCGCGACCGGCTCTTCGTCTCCGCGTGATCTCATTTTTCGTGCGAATGCGATCATTATTCGAAGATATATAAAAATGAAACGCGGGATCGTTTGCGACGTTTTTTATGTTTTTTTTTTTTTATAGTATGTTGCTCTTGGTGTAAGAAATGTGAACTTGTATATTTTTCTAAAGAGGTAAACCGGTTGTATACTTTTCATGTCGTTTCACGTTAGTATTACGAGAGTCGTATAATTGCGAGAAAAATAAACACGTAATTATTGCAACGTGAGTCTACAGATGTGTTCCGAAGGTATACTGATTCGCAATTACGCGGAATTTGCGTACAATTCGATGGTAATCGTCGTGCGCCTTTCGCTCTCGCGGATGGAAAATTTAACGATTGCACGTGGTCGCAATTTCGGCATGTTCGTATATTGCCGAAGTGTCGCACTCGCCGTTGTTATTTCCGCTCGCACGTTAACGACAGATACGTGCAATTAAAGCGATTTAAAGGGATTCAATTGCTTCCATTTTGCACCTGCCGCGCCGCAATGCGGACGAGCGTCGTAGGTATCGCCGCGTCCGCGCGCCAGCCGAATAAATTGAAACAACTGTTTTCCCAACGGCGGGCTAAACGTCGGCCAAATTAAAGAGCGTGTTACAGCAAACGTGGGCGGGCAACACATATATAGCCGCCGCCGACCGGAAAACAACGACGCCGGTTTTTACACGGCTTTTATCGCGGGCATTTTTTCCATGCGAGTTTTCATTATTCACTGTCGACGCTGCACGACCGTTTGATCGATGCGGTCGCCGCGAAAATCCATACAATTCGGCAAATAACGTCGATGAACAATATTGAACATTGGTGCTGATATATAAACATAGTTTATTGGATTAAAAATAAATCTAATGCATTTTTTTATGCGCTATTTATTACACGTGAAAGAAAAATTGTACAATTATAAAAACACATAAAACTTTGATATTTGCTAACGTCATATATATACACAAGTTAACAATATAACAATATGTACGTTTATTTCGTTTCTGAGAAGTATTGACTATTTGACAAAAATGTCGCTAATGTGTGCCCAGCAGAAACTTCTTCGTCTAGAATCGTTTCTCAGTAAGTCGTGTACGAAAGCTCATAAAGTCCGATCGTTGCTCGCGCAGTAGCAAAATCGTCGTCATTACGTTCATCTTATCCTTCCTTACGATGCTCGCAGTATAAGCGCATCGCGCGCAAGAATGACGCGAGTGTCACAGCCCGGCGATTTCTCGCGACAGAATTTTCCGTTCTAGCGTTAAACACTATTTCCATTTATCGTGTCGCCGGGAAGAGGCATCGGGGATTTACATTTGACAAGCTATAAAAAGGTGGCGACGAGCGGCTCATGGGAGACGGGAAGACGTGAGCGGGATATTCAGCCGTATTTTTCACGGCGTCGCGGCCACGACAACTTTCCATCGGCTCTAACGCGAAAACAAATGTCCTTCTCGTCCGCGTCGTCGCCGCCAAAAAGAAACTCACGATCCACAAATCCCTGAAAATGAACTTTCTCAGAGGAATCTATGTACTTGCTAAACTTTTTCCGAAGAATCATATTTTATATTTTTTTGTTGAAAATTTCTAGCTCTCGCTCTATATAGAATGAAATATAAAAATGACAAATTAATGTCATATAACAAAGAAGAATGATGACTTTACTTCAGTTTTATTTTAACGAGATTGGTAGCAATAGTTAGAATAAATTCAGCAATAGATGTTTGACAATTTAGAATTAATATCTTCTAACATCTGTCGCCGACTGCAGAACTGATACTGTCAAGGAGCGAGAGATTCGTTTGTTTGTGCGAGACATGAAATTTTCTAGAGCAGGACATTTTTTTTTTCATCCCGTAATATTATGCATGGAAGATATGGAGCAGCGGAACTTAAATTACGCAATTCTTCTTTATGCGACCCACAAAATTCCATAGAAATTGCTTTTATTACGGATCACAGCGCCGCTGCGTCTTCTCTTCTCGTTTTCAATCGATACTTCGCTGTGATTCTGTTACCAATTGTCTCGATAGGTATTTTGTTCGAACAAGCAGAGTACGTCAAGTTAATGAACTTGAAAAATTGCCTTTCATGTAATATTGTACGCAAAAAAAAAAAAAATAATTATCGTTCAATATAGAGAACAAATATCACGGAACTTATATTTATTACAGAATTTTTATATATCATTCTTTTAATATATGCATGTAAAAGTTAATATATTTTTATATTTGCAATATTGTTTTTGTGAGGTAATGAGAGACACAATTAACACAAACATCTGTAAGCTTACAACAATTTCAATTTGTTATATTATAGATATATATATGTACATACCTATGATAAAATTAACTAATTACAAATTGAAACCACAATCGATAGGGATATAATTATTTCACATCGAAATCCGCTTTATAGCATCGTAGCTTTGCGTGAATAAAATGCGTATTATTAAGCTGTCAGAGATGAACGTGATAAATAAGAATCCTCGATATTCATTGTGAGCCCTCCTGCGTCGATCACAAACCGATCGCGAGTGACGTTTTTTTTTTTTTTTTCTCACGCGCGAATAAGCCACCTGTCTCTGGCACAAGTACATCGATCATGTTTTGCAGACAATTAATGATTGGCACGAGGAAAAAAGAATGGGCCGAACAAATCCGCCAAAATCGAAAACGCGAAGCGTTGTTGATATCATCGATTGCGAAGATGAAACGTGCTGCCGATTGCAGACCCCGCGTCTCGTAATTTCGTTGACAATATTTATGCCAGATCAGAGAAGAGAGAAAGAGAGACCCCCATGCTTCACGTCCCGTGTTTCCTGTCCGTCTTTGACCCCGTTCTATTTTTCAAACCATCCACCATCATTTATAGAACCTCGACATTATCCTTATATATATATATATATAGGTTATTTATCGTTTACGTCATTCCGATTTTAATAGCATGTTCTTAAAAAGGAATCTCTTCTTGCAACATTTATCTACATATATTGCGATATACGCTATTGACATCACGATTTTTCGCATATTTTCGTAGAGTTCGTAATGCGCTGTTTTATTTTGTCCTCGGAATTACACGAAATCGCGATACAGTTTCAGGAGAAACACTTCCGCTTCCGTTAAGTGCTATTTTTGTCGTCCGGCTTTTACAAGCGTCCCGCCGCTTCGAGTGTCTAGACGTCGTTGTTTTATGACATCGAAATAATGCAACGATACGTGTGATCCTACTCGAGAGCTTATGTAAAAGTCGACGAATTTGCGCGCACCACCCTTCTTCTTCCATAACCGCTCTTCTGCCGCCATCGCGCTCACGATAGATAAGTATATAAATAGATAGAGAGCATGTATATCATATAGATATTAAATGGAAATAATTTTACGCGTGAACCAGCTACAAGTTACAACGGAACCAAGTCAGCTGATACGCCGTTTTGCTTATAACCCGCATTTTATTAATATTTAATGAGGTCTATATATTTCACCGTATATTCTTCATCCGCGCGGCGTGCACTCTGTCTCACCCTCCGAGTGCACTTTGTAAATTTAACGTTTCTTTTTTCCTCGCTTCTACTTGCGCTGCGCAGACAAGTAATTTTTTCTTTTCACGGACATGGTCGTGTTTTATCGCGTGCTTCATAGATACCAGTTCATATCGTGTTTCTATATCAAAGAATTGTGAGTTTTTGTTAATTACAAAAAAATGTCTAATAATTAATGCGTTTCACAGGGGATAACACAATCGCCTCGCTCTTTGCTGTTTTTCACGTAATTTTTTTCAATCCGCTCGAACGAGAATCTGAAAGCAGGTTGTGAACGCGGTCGCGCGAAATTTCTGCTACGAACTCTTATTTGCACACACGGATTCACGAAAATTTTACAACGCTGCGCAGATATTTTATATTGGTAATGTTGTACACACGTGTATTACGATTCTGGAATATTAAATTCCTTCTTGTTTATTTCATTGACGCATTCACAAATACTGTGCATATTATGAATTTATATTGACGGATCGTGCGCTTGTTCGGCGGCCACTCAAAGAGACAAAATCTCTCTTTCTTGCCTTTTCGACGCCCATCTTCGTATTCGTTCGCCCTTCATCGGGCATTTCATCGACTTCTTAGGCGCTCGCTTATTTATGCATCCACCTTCTTGCAAGCGAGTCGCCTATCCCCCGTCGAATCGTTCTACACCGCTGAAGAGAGTATTCTATAAATATTTAGTGGTCCTTATTTTCTTGTTCTTCTCACCAGCGGGAAAAACTTGGTTATTTCTTTTTTTTTTCTGATAAATTTTGAAAACTCTCGCCGACGCGTATATAACTAGATTTTAAAGGGATTTTCATGAAAATTTAGGCATTATCTACCCGTGCCACTTTGCTCGTGGAACGTTAAACTTCAAATAGATCTTAAATTGATGTGTTTTATTATTGTGATTAATTATGTGATTAATTATATAATACGCTCTAAAAAAAAGAGATGCTCTGTTTTATTAAAAAGCTCTGGCGTGGATCGTTATTCATTGCGCTCTCTCGAGAAATTCTTGTTTCGTTTTCAAACATCACAATCGCGGACCGGGAAACGCCGAATTCTCTATGGGAAGTACGCCAGGAGACTCCTATCAAAGTTGCTGTCGCGTTCTCGTCAAGATGAAGTTTCGTGTCCGTTGAGAATTTCCACAAGTAAATCTCTCAGAGAACGCTTTGCAAATAGACAGCGAATCTTGCATATAGCCAACGTGCTTAAAAACGAAAATTAAAATGAAATAATTAAAGAAGAAAACAAATACGATAATATTTCTCGTTGTTTACATTTGCAGATTAATTCGTGTTTTATTTATGCAATCAACGTGCGCGTGATACGACTTCGTGATTTTCATCGGTTATTATTTTTGTACGTATAGTACGCGTCCGGAAATTTCGGGAAAACGCGCTTAATTTAGCAAGATATAGACCGGTGCGTTTAAAGGACAAACAAGATATCAATTTGATCGTGCAAATATCAAATACTCTGCCGCTGTTGCAATATCCTCGAAGTGAAATCAGAATGTAATTGACTTAATTATCATTAACCGGGATTGTATATTAAAGAGGAAATTGTTTTTGAGAAAACAATCGAAGAGAGAGAAATAAAATGGTAAAGTTAAATAATATAATTAAAACATTTTGCATGCGAGAGGATGTGTTGACAATTCTGTGCGAACTTTCACGACATTGGACGGGACACTCGTCAAACACGGGGGAATGCACCATTCTGGGATTGCCAGCACATTCTGCCGACGTTTCGACGGCATATCGCTCGTAAATCTCAGTCGGAGACAGCCAACACGAGCGGGACAGATCGGTCCCGAACGAAAAGGATCCCGACGATCGCGATAAATCATCGGGTTCGCCGCACCGGGGGTCAATTACAAAGCTCGCGTCGGTAAATAACGAATTACGCGCTTTCAATTCGCCCGCACGGTATAATGGGGCTATTCCGTCGAATTCCGGCATCAAAAGCTTTAACGGGTACACTCTTCGGAATCGATCCGTGTGTGTATTCGCGCCCAGATCGACCGAACTCTCGCGCGCTGGCTTTCGCGTTCTCGTTAGTCTTCATTAACGTCGCGCCTGCCGTGCAGGTCGCGCCCTGACGAATAAACGAAAAAAAAAAAAAAAAAAAAAAAAAAAAAAAAATCGAAACATTTCCACAGTGTCTGCATCCACCGTTCTCAATAATTTGCCGCGTTGAGCTGCAAGAATTTTCTATCTGAATAATTTTTAATACACGGTATGATAGATTGTGTGTGTGTGTGTGTTGGTGAGTGTATTGTTGGCGGCAGAGTAGAGAAAAAACCATATATCATGATGTTATCTTATCGTGTGTTGTTTAAATACTTAATAAAACGTTCTTGCGTATATGTGTTCGGCTTTAGGCAAAGACTGCAATTAATTCAATGTTTACCAGAATTACGATATTATTTGTGTACAAAGGAAATGGTTTTAATTAATGATGTTATTTTGTTACTCAAAAAGGGGACACAACTGACGAATGTTGTAAACATTATATAACAAATGTTTAAATGATGATGCGTTTATTTTTTTTTTTTTTTTTTTTTTTTTTACATTTGCACGTAGAAAGCCGAATGAAATATGTCCGTAATTGGCGCGCCGGATGCAGTTACGGGGAACTGGTGATGAGTTTGCATGTTCCGCAAACTGAGCGCGGAGAGCTTAGGGGGAAAATATCGACATCGTGCTACGTGTTTATACGAAATTCTATCATCACTGAGATTCAGGGTAATATCTTCTCGCGCAAATATCTCGTTATATATAAGTCTCGGTGCATTCTATCCCTGATCTTTCTCCGCATCCTTTCACGAGAACCAAGCGAGAAGTTCGCAACGACGGCATAAATTAAATCTGTCTGCGAGCTATAACAACGAAATCAATTTTCAGTGCAATTTTCAACAAATTATCGTCTTTCTATCTGAAGAGCACACGCTGGAACTTCGCGCCGATTGTTATCTCTTGTCAAACACCAATTCCTTCGATTAATAACCGAAAAAGCGTTCGCTGTGAGCGCACAAAAGGTTGGAGGAGGGATGAAGGGTCGGCCCTGAAGGATTCGTCGGGCCTGTCGGGCCTGTGAAAGAGGAAGCAAAAGAGAAGGACCGACCAGGGAGGGTCGTCAGCTCTTGCTAAAAAAAAAAACAATAAGTCGAGACCTGGCACCAGATCAAAAGCTCGGTCACAATAGGTTGCCTGCAAAGCTCTGGTTCTAGGGGGTCGGAGGAGGGTGGTGGCGTTGGAGACAGCGGCGGAGGAGGCGGCACGAGCATGTGCTGCGTCCTTCAGGGTGCCGAAAGAGTGTTCCCCTCCGCCGCGAACGGAGGGAAACACGGTACGGGAACGGGGAGTGGCAAGGGCACCGGCGGCACCCCCGTGGGCTCTCAAGATCTACCTCTCGAATCGCTTTGGGCGGCCGGCCTGGACGAGGGGATGGGATTCCCGCAGAGATGCTCTTACGCGAATCATCATACCACCCTTGTCGCGAATCCCGACGAGCTCTGGAGAGAGAGGAATATGCCTCATAGGTATATGCTAATTAAGAAATTTATCGAGCATTCAAAAACATTTATGATTAACGGACTTTACGAAGGCAAAAAAAAAACGAAGAGAGCAGGAGAACTCTAATTTCTGTAATAACTTTTAGAAATGTTTGAGAAGTGTTCGATCAATTTTGCGGGTCACGATATCTGTTATATCAAAAGTTCGTGTTTTGCTCGCTGTCAACCCTTCGCTATCGTTATATATAACTTTCCGAGTGTTGCTGACAGCGAATCCCTAGAAATTTTCGATTTCGAAGGAACTTTGCGAAAGTTGAGGCGTGTCATGAGCATAAAACTAATTTTCGCGTGATGTGAGAGTTTTTTTTTACTTTTTTTTTTTCTGATCATCAACCACTCTTAACTCAGCGCGCGACCGTCTAAGGTGGAACAACATTGCGTGCGCTGCAGTTTTTTTTATTATGCTTTTTGAATATTCTGAAATTAGCCTAGATTAAAATCAAGTATTTACTCCTCGGCGCTTAATTTGCATTCACTTTTCTGTGAAGTTTTTCTAACAGGAACTTAATTTCCGATTTACTTACGAATTTAGAGATTAAATTCTCCTCAAGAATCGTCGCTTATTCTTTAAAGTGCAAGTACGGTCTCGTTTTTTTTTGTTTTTTTTTTTTTGTCAAAATTGAAAGTCAAGATCGAGCGTATCTCACGTAATGTAGTCGTAATAAAATTCGATAATACATACAATTCTCCACTGTCAACGTCTTGCCGTATCGTAAAGCAAACATAAGGCAGCTACATAACGACTCGCTCGCGCAGAACCCCCACGACCTCCACGGGAATTGGTTCTTCCATTACGGACGAAATATGGACGTCGGGAAACGAGCGGCGCTTCTGCCGCACTTCGACCACTTCGACCGGTATCGGCTCGTCCTTGAATCTGCACGAGAACAATCGCTCCCTGGAATCGCGCGACGGCGATTTCTATTCCACGGATATCGAGGATTCGAAGGATACATCCTATCGTAGATTCTACCCGACCACACCGACCACTTCTGGTCTGGGCTCGTCTTCGGATCGACAGTCCGTGGAAACGCAGTGCGGTTCTAGAGATCTGCCGGATCATCTCTGGGCGGCCGCGATGGAGGACGGTTTCTCACGCTTCAACGCCATGAAGTCGCTACAGACGATTACGCGACAGCCTCGTCCGAATCACGATTGGGTGAAGACCGAACGGATCTCTCGATTCGCCAAACACCGCACCATCAGTCAGTCTCCTCAGCATGAGCAAGAGATTTGGACGTCCAAACTGAATGAGAGTCCTGTCGTCTCCGGTTACGCGACGCAGAGAAATCTCGGACCGCACAAGTGTCACCATCAGGCCCGTAGGAGCTTCTCCACGTCTATCGTTGCGGATCTAGCTGTTACGCCAGATGGATCTCAACAGAGTCTCGGTAGCGGCGAGTTTCTGGTGAGTCTTGATGTGATATCTCAATGTGATATTATTATGTAATATAGTTTCTCAGTGTCTTTGTTCAATCATTACTGTATTTATCTATTATTGTTATTATCGCTGTTAAAAATTAAGATATAAAATAATTGTGCTTGACGTTTACGCACCGAGCAGTTTTTTTTTTTTTTTTTTTTAAGCGAAAGTAGTTTTTTGTGCTTTGTTCTGTCGCATGTGGACAATTTTTTTTCTGTCAACTGTTCGGAAAAATGTGTCGCCAGTGCAAGGGAGGCAAAATTACAAACTGCCGTCCTTGGCGCGCGGTCTCCAACCGTTGATTATCGTAATGACTGCTGGCACTCGAGCAAACGTTTTCTCGACCTGAAGCGAGCAGAGGCGGTTCTCAACCCTTCCTCTCTTTCTCTTTCTCTTTCTGCTTCCACTTCGCGAAAAGGGTCTTAACCCACTGACTTATCGCTCCGCGTTTAAGATTACCTTGCGGCAAAGTTACGAAGACCCGTCGCGAGAAGCGCTCGTCGTCGTTCTCTCTTTGCTGCGGTGAGGGTTTTGACGCGAACTCCCGGGATCGTAAACTGAATTTATCACCGCGTCGCGGTTTGTGTACGTTTTAAAGCGGATTACTGCAACCTTCCCCTCTTGGTCTTTTCCTCCGACAATTTTCCGCGATAATTGAATATACATTTAGCGCGAGTCGCTCACACGACAGCTAGAAATGCATGCCCGAAATTAGAGCGAAAGTGGATCGGACATGTACAACGTATAACAATGAAACTGCATTATAAATAATAATGCATTATAAATAATTTAAATAATTAAGATTGGCGATTAAAATCTGTCTTCTTTAATATCACAAAAAAAGTTCTCTCAAAAAGTCAATTTAAACTCTGAAAAAAAAAAAATATCATACAGTACTTGATTAAGAGAATAATTAATTTTTTAATGGAACTGCACTTTATTATTTACTTGACGTTACAGTGATCATCAATTTTATTGATGTCCGAATGCGCGAAACAATAACGACTGTTGACATCATTGACATTTCTTCTTTCTTTTTCTCTCTTCAGATAAAGTAGAATAAATAAAATCCGCTTTTGCCAAATACAAACAAAAACACGAACGTACTATATCCGCTCGTGCGGCGAGAAATGAAGTTGACAGAAACTATTAAACCAGCGCATTGCTTGCGGAAACTGGAACGCTTGTCGAATCTCGAGAGAAAGAGAGAGATTGTTTAGTGGCGGTATAAAATTTTCAAGTCCAACGGAGCTGAAACTTTTATCATTTATTAGAAAAGAGAGAAAGAGAGACTTGCATGCGGTCAATCTCTCGTCGTAATGTTACAACGTGAATATTTCATTTGGAGTTATAAGAGCTATTTATGTTAATGAATATTTAATTGCGATGTGAACGAAAAGCGGCTCTGCAAACATGCATTTTTCACGTTTGATGACCAGATAAATACGCGAAGTCATTATGTATGTGTATCATCCGCTGAAACTCGAGTTTAAATCTAATCTATCACGCGTGCACGTATTATCGCGCAATGCTCTGAAGTTTACGTCGTTCGTGTCGCCGCGTGGAAATAAACTATTGTTTCACGTGTGCGGTGTGTGTCACGTACGACACAAAATAACAACGTTAGATGTGTTCTTCGCGCGCGATGAACGAAGGACTAGCTCTCGTCAAGCTCGGATGTTTGTTGTTTCTCTCTTTTCCTCCCTTCACCGCATGTGCGCTATACGTATCTTTCACAGCAACGACCTGTTTCTGTGAAATCCGTCCTCTAGAAACAATATACGACGACAGAACATAAAAGCGTTATTCCACTTTGGGATATTAGAGTTCGGATATTGCGGTTCATCTTTTTTTCATCGCGGTTTGCGCGATCTCCTAAAATGAAAAAGTTCTATCAGCCGCGAGTCACGTGACTCGCGAGCATTTCCTCTCCCGTCAGATAATTTCGACCGTTCGGGATGCATCATTAATTTTCTCGCTCCAGAAAGCACCCGCTACTAAGTCAAAGTACATAATTGATTTGGGTAACGGAATTCGTTAGAGCTAGTTGTTGTTCGAAGATTGGAATTTCTGTATAGAAGGAGTGAAAGCACAAAGTGAAAAAAGATAGAGAAGCGCGAGTTCATTTGTGAAAAATATTAATATTAGTTTCCTCAAAAGAGAATTATAAGCCACATCTCAAACAGAATAATTATTATTTTAATTGGTTATGTTTTATTATTAGAATTAATTAAACTTCGTTTTTCTACATAAAAGAGAGAGAGTGCTATAAAAATCGCGAGTGCTGAATAAACTAACATTTATAAATATACATGAAGGAATTTACAAACTGCCTCGTGCACTTTACTTATTACTCGATTTTGCGAAGGTGCGCATCCCGGTGCAAAGACTCTCCCTCTGTCTCGACACTCTTTGAGCCGCTCTGCTTAATTAGTCCGTTCCTCTCCGTGTGTGTCATCTTGGAACTTCGCGTCTCGCAAATATAAACGCAAGGCGAAAAGCCAAGCTCGTTTATATTTACACGCGGAGCGCTGCGCGTAAACGGGACTGCGCGCAATTTCTACGTGTAATTCTTGGCAAGAAGAAGAACGATCCAATTAAAGTCAACAAAGTCTGCCGTACCACACCCCGGGACTATATCCTCGATCGCCTCTAACTTTTTTCACTTAGACGCTCTTACTTTTTTCCGCGGAAGCTCAGCGATGCGACGGTCTTGAAGAAGCGGCGGCGGCACCTTTCGACGCGTAATTAACATGGTCGACGGCCACGACCGGCTATAAAATGTTCAGAAAGTTCCCCTTTATACCTGTTACACGGACACTTTGAGTATAGCACGGAAATAAATGGAGAATAGTAAAGTTTTAAATTAATTCAGAATCGCGGCATCATGAACATTCCCGTGCAATTAAGTTACTCTTTCTCTCTCTCTCTCTCGTCATACGGTATATTCCAAAGTTGGTGCTTTTCCTCGGAGACCATCTGGAATACGCCCGTAAACATTTATCGTAACTTTTTATATTCGCTATTATTACATTTATTTGTAATTAAAAGTCATCAAATAATAAAAATAATAAGAGATAATAATAGAAAAAGACATTTTGTCTTGAGAAATCTCAAAACGTTGTCAGGTTCTTAATTGAATATAGATCTTTTTTCAACTATATATCCGTCAAACAAATAACGTTTCTTTTTAACCGTGTCAGCATTTATTCAGTGACGAACAAAACGCGAAAGTTCGGAATAGCAATATAATACGCGAAGAGCTCATTATAAATCGCACGCGTATAGGTACGTGTGTTTTTTTCTTTGTACCGGAGCGCAAGCACAAAACGGTCCAATTAAACGGCTCCGCCGTGTTCGAGTCAACGGAGATGATCCTTTAATCGGTGAGATACACGCGTCAAATGCAGACAGCACGGAACTGTCGGCTGACAAAACGGCATAAATCGATTCGTGTCGGCGACACGAAAGTCGAGAGACGAAGCTCACTCGCAAGGCGACTTTGATGAGGTTCGCGCGTAATTATCCGCTGATTAATGGGCATACCGGCAGAATAACCACAAGGATTATAACAGCAGAGATTTACTGCTGTAATTACGCTTGCTACTTCGATGGCTTAATGAGAAATATACTTATGTGACGCGACCTACAATAGACCGCGACATCATCTCTCGCGGACAAGATGTAACTTGATAAAGAATGATATTATCATTACCTATTGACACTCCTGTCTTTCGATCGTTCTATATTTACGCTAGAAAATTTATATTAAAGAGATGAAAAATCGCGATCTTTACATTCAAAGGAAGTCAACGTTCCCGCGATTTGTTTAATTTAATTGGTACATACACACGCGTTATTGTAAGACATAGAGAGATTACACTTTCCGATCCACTATCTATTACTAACGATAAATCCCTTCATCCGTCAAAAACGCTTGGTGATTTCAAAAATCGTGCAAGTCAGGTTCGTCATTGTTGAAAGAAACGTTTTTAACATGGCGTGTCTTATCGTTGCCCTAAATACCTTCGCGATAAAACTGCGAATGCACAGTTTGCCAACGTTACATTCGCCGTAAAAGATATGGTGCAATAATTCGTGCGATTCACGGAAAAATGGTCTGTATATAATTTTAATCCCTTGTATTTATTTCGTTTGAGAGATAAATCTCGTTGCGAGAAAATTTTCCGAGCTGTTACATAAACTCCATAAAATGCAAAAGTGCGCGAAGAGTGCATTTAACCTTTTCTGCGAAGTTGCTTGTTTATGCTAAAGACTTCCTTTTCGCGCGTTTCAAAAGGTTTAATTTTTTAAGAATTTTTTTTTAAAGTAACTGTATCGTAACTTGTATTATATTTTTTTCTCGTGAATAATTCAACAAAATATTTATGAGACAAAACTGACGGATATGCTTTTTTTGCGACGAAACACGGTTACTGCAAAAGTTGCAAAAATTGCAACTTAGCGCTTTGCGATGCCGCGATGGCGTAGGCTTCGCGAAAAACCTAAACGAAAACCTTGCAAAAGTTTTTCCGCCGAAAATAAATCGTTTTCATCGCGTTCTATCGGCGAGGATAGTTCAATTGCGCACATTTTATAGGAAAATCGAGGTGCACACGCGACCCAGTTCTCTCCCTCGTCGCCGACGGCCGTTCGTCATCCTGGCGGTTCTGATAAATTTTCAGACGCGATCGATTCTCCCGAAGGAGAGACTGTGACGAAACTGCTTTCGATCGCGCGCAAACGAATGGCGATGACCTAATTAAGTTCATCGTTAATGCACACCGCGCGTGCGCGAAGCCGTAATAACACGCGCGCGCTATCCCTGATGGAACGCGTTTGATTAAAATCCATTTATCACTGAGATTGCATCCTATTTCTGGCTTTTGTAACGGTGAAGACGCGCGCGACTCTTTCTTTTTAGCCTGCCCGTGTTTGTCCGACTTAACATTTATTCCTTTTCTTACTCCCGTTTCTTCCCGTTATTTTACTATTCCGAAGAGCGCGGAAAGCGACGATAAAGCGTGAATTAATAATCGCTTCTTCTTCCGATCTTCGTCTTGTTTCCTTCCGACGCTGCATTATGCAACATCTGCTGACATTACGTTGCATAATGGAGTGTCGCGAGCTGCGACCGTTTGTGTACAGTCCGCCCCGTCTTCCTCGTCTTTGCTCGCGCAATTCTTTTTTAAAACCCGAGAATCTGCCGTGAATGAGAACAAATGATTCTTTTCTTACTTTAGAAGTTCACGTTTCTTGATGGAGTCATTAAATGCATGCGGACGCAGAAACGTTTTATCATTTCATTCATCTCCATTTTCTTCATCCAGGTTTTATTGAGTAAAAAGAGCAGCGAATCTTGAATTTTTCTTAGGATATAAAATAAATAAAAGATCTTTTAATATTTTTTTCTACTTTGCGCAACAGATACAATTTTTAAACGGCTTTGTCCGCAGTTCTTATTAAAACAAGGTTTTAAAACGTTTTAAAACGCGTTGCGCTCGCATCACTAAAAGCACATGCGCCGTACGTACGAGATACCCGAGACACTTTGAGTCTCGTTCGTTAATCGATGCTAATAACGCGTTGTGTTGCAAGAAGGGTTGTTAAGACTGAGTATATACGAGCGCAATATGTACGTAAAGTGTGACGCTAGAATGCCAATTTTCCTCGGGCGTTGAAAGCGAGATAGCCATCCGCCTTTGAGCAGCAATTTCACAAAGGCAATTAATTCTAGAAACGCGCAATTTCAAGAGTTGTGGAATTGTTGTTGTGACGCGATGAATTTATCTCAAAAAATAAACGAATTCAAACAAGACGTTTAGCAATCTAATTATATCTAAATATTTCTTGAAGAGAGAGAGAGAGAGAGAGAGAGAAAAAAAAAACTTGTTCTCTTTTGCTTTTAAAACTAAAAGCAAATTCAGTCTGTTAGGATTCAACGTAAAATCTGGACCCTCCTTGTGCAGGGCAAAAGTTCGCGGATAAAATATCCATCAGGCACCGGCGGAAAGTGGTTGGTCGTGAAAATTTACTTTCGTTAGGAGGTGTTTTTTTTCCTCCTCCCGGAAACCTCTCTCTCACGATGGAGATAAGGAGAACGAGGTGCAGACAGCCGAGAGAAGAAGCGCGGCCGGATCTCGACTGTTGATTACTTGACGAGCGGCTCGAATCGATAATCGACACACGACCGTTACCGCAATCCTCGCCAGCTAAAATGATAATGCTCCCGCGGGAAATCCGTTTTTCCGCAAGACAAGCGGCAGCGTCGATCGCGGACTCTAGAGGTGCGACCGAGGAAAAGGACGAACTGCCAATTCGTGATTGCATTTCGATGCGGTTTTACGTTCCGTTTTTTCAGATAAGATTCTTTAGAGATTGTTTTTCCGAATTATTCTATTCTTTTCTTGAGCTATCGTAAAGGTTTATTGCGTAATCATGTTAGCAGGGCGAGAGATTTGAGAATGCTTTATACAGATTTTTAAGGGAAGCTGTAAAAAAAATATATGAAAGGACGGGTTTTATTGCGACTCGATTTTTTACTGCGGCATCGCGCCGCTTTGCAAATGTTACCGATTTTATTCGCTGAGTGCTATAAGTATTTAACCCAGAATTTACAATAGGATATTAATTAAGACATGTGACGCAAAGATTTTTACTTAACGCGTACGTTTTACTGTATTACCATTAGCTGTTGTTTTTGTCATTTTTATATTATAACCGTGCGCGACCTCGTTTTAAAATACGAGAGATACTTTTTATTCATCTAGTTTTACAATTTAATTAATGAAAAATGTTTTAAAAAATGTTTTAACACTCACATCCACACAATCTTCGTTCTTTTGTGTTATGCCAAAGTATTAAAACTAGATGGACAAAAATATTTCATTGTCGGCAAATGTTGTTGTTGTCAAATATTTTTACAGCTTTAAATATCAGCTATAAACGCAAAGTGTCTTTTTTTTTTGTAAAACTGAAAAATGTTGAACTAATTTTTCGGACGTATTCTGCCTGATTAAAATAATTAAAAATTGATTTACTTCTTTTATAAGATATATCGTCGTTCAGCCAACTAACGAATAGAACGATAGTTACTGAAACAGATCGTGTTCGAATGCACACGTATATGCAAGGAAGACGATGTACCTCTTGATTTATTACTTAGGACATGTTTGAGATAAAGCGAGTTATACGTTACATTAATTACTAGTTCCTTCGATCAATTGCCAGTCTCAGAACCACCTGTTGTGTTAAAGCACTGATCGTGCACAGCCGCCGATAGTGCATGCATGCTACTACCGGCTGCATCGATAACGACGATAACGCGTTGTCATTGCTCGAGACATCTCTCGAGTTAATGGCTATCTTGTTAAGACAGAGTCGCAGAGACACAATTCGCGATATAATAATACTTCTCTGTACTTTCAACTAAAATTTAAGCAAACTAAAATTGGGTCTTGACACTTTTACACTTCCACTTTTTGACTTGCGGATTTATTTATATCTGTAACTTTTTTCTGCTTTGTATTTCTGAGATGATTTAATCTCGCGCTCTATTTTTGATTAATTTATCAGTCGGTGTTCTAACGCGATTCAACGCCGCGAATTTGATACAGCGGCTGTTTCTCGGTGAATGAATAAATACGTAGATTATCAAGAGATACGGTCGTACCTGTCAGTGGTTCTTCGGCTTCGCCGACATATTCGAAATTTCGTCGTATCGAAGTCTGCGACAGCTGACAATGTGGATGAAAACGTTGATTGGCACTGGCTGATACCATGCTCACACGTTTCTCTCGTGTTACCAATTTGATATGAGGGCGCATGCGCTCACGTGTTAGATCAATTTGTGTGACTATCCTCTCGGCTTGAAATTGATCTCCAGTTTAATTGCAAACGTCATCGATGTGATACGAACCACATTGTTTTGTTTTTCTCTTTTTTTTTTTTTAGAGTGGTGTAGAAAAATTATTCATTGTAATAACAACAATGGCTGACATTGTGTTGTCATTATTATATATCAGATATCTCGATAATTGATACTATCAATTTACAAATATTGTACGCGCAATCTGTCTCGCGCACAACATCTTTTGTTTCAATGTGTTGACGATTACAAGCGTTCATTACGAAGAATTCTTTCATTTCGCCGAGTACGTTATAAACATATTCAAAGAAGGGTGTAATGTAGATTACATTACCCTTTTTGTCCTTATATTAATAGAAATGTGAAGCTTATCACGAATAATTTCTGACTATTGTACTGCAGCAGCTTTGTATTACGTTTCTCACTGCCATAACCCGTGGCGCAATAATAACGATTCTCTCTATTACGATAATAATATTCCGACCTCCAAATAAACGTTAGCACGATTTAGCTGTTTCTGCAAAGTGTTATTGCATCAAGGAAAATTATATGGACACACAGATGATACGGTAATGAAGATAATAAATTAAAGAAAGTAGTTATATTTCTAAACGGTAGGAAAAATAATTAATATTATTACATGTAATAATAATTAAAAAACAAACCAAAATACGCGTGTATTTAATATATGCGATAGAGTCCGAGATGTATTTTCCAGCGCTTTCCCATTAAAAATAAAATGAGAATGTCGGTTCTACGAGGGCAAGAAAACGGAACTATTATTATTTCAATTTTCAGTCTCCGTTTCTCGAACGAGCTTCCATATTTCTACGCATTATATACACATAGCGAAAATGCAAGCATTTTCATTTCTACAGCTTTTGCTGTAACGAAGCGCGCCGCAGGTTAATGATTATTTATAGAGAACTCCGGGAGCTTTAATATTATATATCTGAAAAAACTTGCGGTAGAACTGTCGTGGCAATCGCGAATTTTCGTGGGATTAGAGCTGCAAAACACAACTTGCGACTGTAATAATTTTTCGAAATTACAACTCGCCGTTATTTATCCGGTATATACAAACAATAATTTTCTATATAAAGTTAACTTTTTTTACGTAAAAATAAACGAGCATTTTTCTACAAATTGTCTCGTCTTTCAAATTTACATTACTGAAATTCTAAAGTCACAATCTCTTAACTCGCGTCATTTAGTTTGTCACAATGGGAAGAAGTAAATGAGGAATTGTGGTGTGTTACGGTGAGTGCGACATTATTACAATTATAACAAAAGTTTACGAGGAAACCTCGCTGCCAGCGCGATCGCTTATAGAACGCCGAATTAACCCTCTTTCGTGTTCTTCAAATCACTCTGACGTTCGTTCAACTTCGTCCCGAGTCAACTCGAAACAACATCGTCGTTTGAACTTCGTTTGAACTTCGAAAGAGAGCGCTTCTTCTCTCTTACTCGACTCTGCGGAGAACAAGTTTCAAATAACCGTTCGTGCGATTCCCGCGGAACTCGCCGTCGGCCGGCAAGAAGACTTTCTGGCATACATAACGCAAAACGTATTTCAACATACCGTCCGACTCGGAATCGAGACGAGTAGAGAGAAAATAAGACGACAGGAAAGTTGAGTTCTTGCGCGTGGAATTCGCCGCATACTAGGTCGCGCGCGATACGCTTCGCGATATTCCTCATTTGCTCTCGGTGGCGACAACTTTCTTTCCGTTACATTCGCTCATAAAACCACTTTGACGAAGAGCGGTCCATTCCCCGATAACAACTCGAAAATTGGGTCTCCCTTTGACGTCACGAGCGACAAGCGCGAAAAACACGAATGGAACGGGACGGACGATCGACAACGAACGATACGACGAATCGGCAATCGGAATGGGATGCGCAGTCAGCGGGGACACATGCGCTTGCTTGTAAATTTAGGACGCGGAATCGAATTACGCTTCCCCTCGGAAGCGTTTCGGGACGATCGACGCGACGAGCATGTGCGCGCGTGTGTGAGAGTGAGAGAGAGTGACTCTTCAGAGATAATTCAGAGTTAATAGCAATGGAACAGAAGCTCTCGAAGTAGGGCAAACGGTGTTCTCAGCAATTTAGCTATATAATCATATGTTGAAGGCGATTTTTCTTTCAGTTTTTACATGATATATATATACACTCGCAAATAAATTAAATGATATTAAATATCAATTTAAAAGGTACATATATAAATTAATATTCCTACGATCTCAGCGTAAATTTAATTTTACTGATAAATATCTTTTCTCTGTGTCGATACAAATATATAAATGTATGTAATGTACAGCTTTTAAACTTTCTCCAGCGATGCATAAAAAACACAGTACATACATAGTTTTATGCGGAAGTATCAAAACAAGTAATCGACGCAGAGTGGAACGTACATTATTCGAATAATATTCGTTGCTATTGTTTGTCTAGCTATGTATTGCATTTCGACATAGTAGCCGGTCCGTTTCACGAGATATTGCACAAGCGAGCTTTCTATCTAATAGAGGATAAAGACATAGCTGACACAAACTGAAACCGGTTTAGCTCCTTATTGTATCGCCTCTAACAATTTCAATCTTACACGGTCAAGCGACAATGTATTATAATAAGCAGCGGTCCGATCCGTTTCAATTTTCAACACGATTTTCAACACGACATTTCATTTAACCTAAAAGTAATTTTTTACAACGTAGCAAATGCAGAATCTCGCTGTGTATTATGCTAAAAGCAGATGTTATTTAAAGATACACAGCGCATTACACACACACACACACACACACACACATAATCCAATCTTCTTCCCCGGCGTATATACCAAGGTAGCTCAACCAAGGAGCTCGAATTATCGCTAATGTTACAACGAGCTCTTGTCGCAATCGATCCCGGTTTCCTAGCGCACTGTATACGTCCTCTGGACTGTGTGATATCGCTTGTAATCTGCGCTTATTAACATTCTGAAAAAAAAAGAAAATAATTAAACATCTTGTCGTATAGTCAAAGATATTATCGTGCGCAGCTTCCGGCGAATCTCGTTTATTTCTGATTATTTATCCACCGATGTGTGATGTGCATCTCGTTATTATTCGATATTATACATGTTAAATATATCACATGCGCCGAGGATATGGCGTATCTCTGGCGGCGTATCAAGCCGCCTGTTTGCTTTGGATTGCGAGATTTTATTTGTGTGAATTTTCATTCTCATCATTGCGTCTATTTTGCGCGCAACACACACGTGTGAAAGCTTAAAAAATGTACATGCCACTCGCACTCGCCGCTGTTATCGCGCCACCAAAAACTATGACATCTCTCTTCTTTCGGGTTTTCGTCGAAACGTTAATTTTTAATAATGCATTTGCATCGAAGCGAAGAGAAGCGAGATTTATATCGCAATTTACATCAGCAACATAGCTTATCCGTTAGCGGTATATGCACGCGTGTCGTAAATAATTTATGTTAAAATGGGATGTAATAATATTTCTTCTATTTTGTGAGAGAGAGAAAGAGAGAGAGAGAGAGAGAGAGATGTGTCTCTGCAACTAAGAGTGAAATCAGCTGAATGTCAAATCTGCAATGTGAAAAGTCGCATGTGTTGGTCTATCGTTAATCAGCTGTCCAGTTATTTATTACATACATATATATTTATTCAAAAATATGTATATTCGTATCAGATTTCTCTTTACGTAATACAAAGTTCACATTCGAAGATAAAACATATATTGATATTTAATCGCTTTTTATTCATTTTTATATAAGACTATGTAGCTTCCGATTATTCTTTACGGGATCAGAAAATGGCCGTCAGATCAGGAAAATGGTTTGCCAACGCGAAAAACACTGCTCGATGAAAAATTCGGATTTATGCAGGTTGATGCATAGGGTATATCCGCGAGTCCGGACAATGTGCAGAAAATATGAGAAGCGCGTCGGCTCGACCGGATTACTTTTATATTTTTTAATTTCCAGCGTTTTCCCACATCGTTCCATTTTAGCGAGAATATAACATGCGCTTTTGTCGTCGCATTGATCGACGAAGTTCATAGAAATATTTATCGCTTCTGGACAAAAGAGAGAATATCATGTTGCGCGCGTAAACAAAGAGAGAAGAATAATGACGCCATTTTTGCATTATAGCATTTATTCATCAATATGCATCAATATAGAAAATATTTTTAAGATTGAAAATATCTGATTTTCCAATTTACTCGTATCGTACAATTTGCGAGACGCGCGCAGAGAGCAAAAATACGCTCTATCGTTTTTGTCCATTAATTTTGCATGTCATCCGAGTCATAAATAATCATTATATGCAAACGAAAAACACAACGTTCTCTGTATATATATCTCTCTCTCTCTTTTACACACATTCGTTTGGTCTCGATAATTTTAGCGGTTCTACACCAGTAACAGGTGCAGAGCAACAGCGTTAACGTTCTACGGCAATAGATCTACGCCGAATCGCCGAAATAGAAGCACATCCTCAACAGTTCGGAGTGCGTTTCGGGCACCGAAGAAAGACAACTGAATATACAAGGCTGCTGCGGGTCGTTTGCTCTCTCTCTCCATGTCGGTCTTGAGTTACACCGGTTTGAATCGCGGAAAAGACATCCGTCGTCTCATTCGCCAATTTCATCCCGAAGCACAAAGAGAGACGGTAAGGCATAAACGCCTTACGTGTTAAAATAAATTTATCCCCTTAGTGAAGAAGATACGTATATAAACTCCGGAGAAGAACGACGTGAGTTCTCTCGTTGCACCTCTTTTACGCAGCTGATGATGATACCGAAATACCGCAAAGTGTCTTTCATTTTACACTTTACTGCAAGCATGCGTCGGGGCGTGCTAATGGAATGCGGAGCGCATTCGTACGTAAATACGAATACGCAAGCACCGTTATTGCCGTAACATATTCGCTCGTTATTGCCATTACACACGCACGATCACGTCAGAACATAGTTTTTCAGGCCTTTCGCAATCGCGCTCGCCGCCACTTGTAACTAATTATAATAAAATAACTTTCTGTTTTGAAAACACACACGGAACTTTTGATCGAGACTGTGATATTGCGATAATTCGTGAAATAATGATATCGGTGTAAACGTGCTAATTAGCCTTGCGATAGTTTAATATAAAAACAACGATAAAACATTGACCAAAGCAGCATTCAATTCTAAATCACTTATCTAACTTTTATAAATGTGTAGAAAAAATCTGTGAATTCGATTCGGCAATCACAAAATAACATATTTTTCCACTTGGTGAAAAACTTGGCGCAAAAAGAGACTTGGCATCCAAAGAGAGGTAGAACGACAGCCGTTTCTCCGGCACGCGGCGTGGCACGCTCCCGACCGTGGTCACGCAGTACAGCATTCGGGAAGGTCAGTGAGAAGGAAGGCGCGCGTAGGTAGTAGACACGCGCCGCACACACGCCGCTCCGCTCCGCGTTCGCCCACGGCGTCTGCCGTCGCGCCGAGCAAAACGCGCGCGCTGCGTGCAGTATCCGCGCGCTCTTTAACGCGAGTGCTGCTGTGCTCGCGCGAGTAATTCCGCTATCTCGTTCCGCTGTCTCCTCCTCTTCCGCAGCGTGTTTTTTCAACTGTTGAACAATATGAATGCGATGAGACATGAACCCGCAGTGACACCTCATATAATTAGCGGTGATGAATATAAACGATCACGTGGTGTAAGAAGAGATAATGAATGAGGAACCGCGCGAACGCAGTGTGTTTCGCCTATCGGTCGGCTTTAACTTTTCGGTGTTTAATGAAGTTTTCGCGATAACGACGATACGCGTATCTGACGGTTATACACACGGAAATGTGATAAAGTAATTTTCGTAGTTTTACTTTTCGAGAACCATATTTTACGAAACTTTACCAATTAAATAATTTGTACAGTGAACTTGACATAAAATGTGTCATCTCGGTGACTTCAATGCTTTCTCAGCTGTATATACAGGCTAATTTTTAACTGTATTTACACAAGAAGTGAGTTTGCAGCTCTCTTTTTTTTTTTTTTTTTTTTTTTTAGATTTCGGCTAATGACAGATTGATTTCATACTGATCGAGGATGCAGACGGCGAGCGGTCTCTGTAATATGCCTCTCGTGCTCGAAGCACTCCATCCGGATAATCCCATTGTTCACGGTCATCTGCGCTCGTTTCTCGATCGACGTATCGACTCGATATTGTCCGAGTGTACTGTATATTTCGTTCGACCGGAGCTACGTAAATTTCGTCGAAACAATATCGAACGCTCGGTCGTTGTCGCGAATGATTCATTGATGTGTCATCGTCTTGATTCGCGACACACAATGCGTGGCGCGCGTGTATCGAGCGCGCAAACTCGTTTTTGTGCGTCGCGGACTAAACTAAAGCGTTGCGTGGAAATGTCGGTATGCAACGCGAGTGCACTTTTACTCGTAAATAGATTGCATCGAGTAGCGGACGCGACAAGAGAGACCAATTCTCTCGCGAATAAAAACCGGCATCTATCCGGTATTGGAGAACTCGTGATGGAACTTGGTATTGAGACGAGGATTTTGTGAGGCGTATTTGAAATCGGCAAAAAAACAAATCAACAATCTTTAATAATCTATATCTTTTATGCGTTGGAAAAAAAAAAGAAAAATATCAATACGTTAAATGTTTCCAAAAATGTGTTAATTGCAGAAAAAACTGCGCCATGAATTAAAAACAATTTTGTTAATGAAATTATTGAAGCAATAGCTGTTTGTATTACGTATTCTCGACGTATCGTTTAGAACAGCATGAGAGATAAATTGCAATTACGTCATAGGCACGTAACAATGATGAGCGCACGTGATATCGTAAACACGAGCCCATTTCCCGCTCGTGGTCTCTACGCGAGATCTAACGGCCGAAATTCATGTGCTTTTAGTTAGCACGTAATTGATAATTAAATTATCGATTGGCAACGCGCGCGATGCTGCGTCGATCGATAATTTTCACGATACATACATATATATATATATATATATATCACGTGTTATACGCGCGCTGCAACGCAATACAACATTCCGAACGCTGCTGCCGTATTCGAGTGCAATGTAATATCCATGTTTAATCAGGCATTTCGATATCGTGGATTATATGCGTAGAGCTCGCGATATCCGCGCGAGCCAATCAATGTGCGCATTTAAACAGCTCGTTTGATCGAAGCCGCGTGCTTTTGCGGATTTTGTTCATGTAAATCGATATCGCGAATGTGCCATCTCTCGTCGTGGATTATAATAATTAAACAAACCAATCTGCACGCTAATTCTATAATTAAGTAATTAAGTAATTCTTAAAATTATACATGTACGTTCCCCTGATGATTCATTATATCCGTATATGTTGCAATTTCTTCGCGATAGTAGCTCGCGCAATCGCGTTATCGATTTATTTCAAATTTATTTTGATTCAAGAAAGATTTTTTTATATTTTTACAAATATACATTGTTCATTCATACACGTGGCTTATGAAATTTTCAATTTATTATAAGTGAGTTTGTTCATTGAAAAACATCTATAACGAAATCGCTCACCCTCCGTACGGAGGTGCAATTGTTTTAGTTTTACGTTCCTTTGTCACATGTCGTGTACGTAATAGCGTTACGTCGTGTTAGACACAAGCTTTACATAGCTTTTGCATTAAATCCAACATCCCTTCTTTAGATTTCGCGTGAACCTGAATGTCGCTTAGTTTTCACGTGAAAGCTTTCGAATCCTGTTTAGATTTCGTTCTGATGACCTTACGCTCTCGCGGCCGGCTATTTAATTTGCGTCTATACGTCCTGTGTGTATAGAATCTCGTTACGCGAGTGTGATTCATGGTATTTTTATTTCTCGTTAGTCGAGATTTTATACAAAAGAGAAAATTATAGCGACATCGGTTTAGTTTTGTGCGGTACGACGGGTAGTCTTCTGCAACGACAACTTAAAATAAATACCGCTCTGTTTTCAGCAACAATCATTATCACCAAGACAATATTTTTTGTTATTGTATACGTTCTTGACACGAGAAGATGAATACGTATAATTATAACTTTTCTTATCTAATAACTATGCAAACACATTTTCTTTTTTTTTTTATCCAGACTCATCGAAATTCAAGTATTTCGGACTTACGAAGAGTTTTCGAAACTTCGTAATTTCCGCATGCTTGAATTCTTCTGGATTATCGGTAGTTCAGTTTCTTCAGTTTTCGCACACGACTCTTTCACGACTTTCGGCAATTATCGTTCGGCCGAGTGTATCCGCACTTTCCGGATATTTGAGCAGTAACAGCCTCGCAAACCGTGAATAACTTCACGGTGAGATCGCGCAGAAATTGCGAGACTAAGAATCGTTCGGTATATAACCGGACGAGATCGCGCGCGGCCGAGTGCGTGATCGGTGCGTGATCTTAAACGACGCGTGCGGAATCGATTAGCCGTGTGATTTTCTCATCCGGATCAGATTGTCCACGCTCTTTTCTCTTGCCATCATTTCTCAAAATACATTGCATATCGATATCCGATCTTTTATAACGCGAAGTGTTACAAGAT
Organism: Pseudomyrmex flavicornis; assembly: GCA_014825475.1. Classification (NCBI taxonomy): domain Eukaryota; kingdom Metazoa; phylum Arthropoda; class Insecta; order Hymenoptera; family Formicidae; genus Pseudomyrmex; species Pseudomyrmex flavicornis. Next base: position 111,485 of record QVNW01000295.1, read on the forward strand.
GTAACAATGATACGTTCGTCTGCTTTAATCTTCAATCAAGCATGGAAGAACAAAAGGTTAACCGGCGAGTTGCTCGTGCTCCGTTATCGGCACGCAGATTAACCCGCGCGCCACGCCGCTGCTACAGCCGATGCGGAGAATGCATAATTCTCGCGCCTGGAAATTTGCCCCGCCACTGCCGCTCTCACTGCTTTGTCCTCGCAATTATCGCGACGCTTATTACGCGCAGTCGTTCGTCATGGCAGTTATTATTTGGCAAGATAACAAGCTCGTTAATAACGTCATTCCGTTTGCGAGATGCGAACGACTGACTATGGTGTTGCAGTTGGCGTGGCAATAATAGAAGCAACCTCGTAGCCCTTTGCTATTCTGCAGCGCGGAGTGCAGGTGCAATCTCTCTCCCAAAGTCGCTTCCAAGTCTCGAAGCGCGCGGACTCGACGAATACGAGCGAAATCTTGCCGGGAAATTCTGTAAGTTAGTTTCCGGAACGCGCTTTCAACTTGCACATAATTTCACGTCCAAGTTCTCGTTAGCTGCCGTTATGCGAGAACGCGCGTGCACTGATCGCGTGCGTTCATTCGGCAACGTTTTGCAGCATCACTACGCCGCGCGCGGTCGCCGCGCTGTTACGCCGTGCTTGTTGCATCCGCTTTAATAATGGCGCAACGTTACCTGCCGCGCACTGAGTTACAATGCCGCATTACGATCTGAGAATCTGCCTCGTACTTTTTCCAAAATCCTCTGTTTTGTGAATTTAATAGCGGAAGATACTATTAAGACCTATTATATACTATTAACCTATAATTTATTTACACGAGGAAAAATCTCTCGAGAAAAAGGAGAATTATTTGTGATTATATTTCTTTACTTACAATCAATTTACCAAAGGAATATTTGAAAGAAGAATGCTATTCAACGGATGTCGATATAAAAAATTCTCTCTCGTATAATTTGTGAAATCGGCGTTTTTCTTGCGTAACTGCATTAACTGTTATTAAAAATTCCCATTCCGTTTTCTTTAGCACGTTTAATAACGAGATATTTCGCGAGAATATCTCGTTGGATATGGAACTGCGTACTTTCCTAACACTGCGGACTCTCTCGCAATTTTTTAATACTTTTTTCAACGTAAGCGAAATTCCTAGCGAATGCGCAACATCAAAATACTCGCATATATACGTTGACCAAACATTTAATTGTGCCATTAAACTTTATGTTGCGTGGAGAATCCTATCGCTCCTTTCACTCTGCCGCGTAACTTCAGTTTGCAAATTATAATTCACTCGGCAATATAAGAAATATATGTAAGTTGTTGATCTGACATTTTTTAAACTCGCGAATATCGACATGATTTCATGCTGCAATTTCTCTTCGCTTCGAAACAGTCTAATAAATTCTTTTACCTTATAAATTATTATAAATCTCGAGTGAGTCTTTTTCGGCAAGATTTGAAACGCAAACATGATTAATTTATTATCATTCTGTGTCGACAAAGATGATTAGCGTAAATTTTGAAAAAGCACTTGCACACTCCAACTCGGGAGCTTTCGTTGCAGTGATCGCGCAAATCCTTTCTGAAGATTCTGTGAGAAACTCTCGGAAAGACTTTTCGTCAACTTCACAGTTAATCAGCTCGCAGTAAAACTCTACTATTCGAGCGGCAACTCGCTCGCTTCGTCGAAATAGCATTCGTCACGTCATCGCAGTTACAACAACGTGTCAAAGTTGTTACATGTATATACTCGCGTACATATACAGTAGATTCGCGAGATGCGGTCTCATTTTATGATTCACCGTAAACATTCGAGCTTCATTGTCGATTATTTCTAAAATTACTGTCGTGACGTTCTCGCTACTCCCATAAATGCGATCGCTATTAGTGTCACGAAGCGTAGAAAATCCCGAATACATCTTTCGCGTGACGACGACGCGAAAATCATTACACTCGGTCGTTTCTGATCGCAATTAACGACTGCCGTGACGTCTTGGAAAATTGGCCGAGCCGCCACGTAGCTGCACGTCTTTTCGCTTCTTCGTCGTTATAGAACGACTCGAGGCGATAGTTAACCGTTAGAGCCGCGTTTTACCACTGCTCGTTCACGCTTTCGTGATTTTATCTTGTCTTCGTTTAGCCTCGTGCGGCGGTTTCTAACGATCGCGGTTTTTCGAGCGGCTAATATTGTCATTAACGAGAATACCGACTCATTGGAATGGATTATCTGCAACTTCGTGTATATAGAAGCAATAAAAAAAAAAAAAAAACAAAGTTTAAAATGAAATTTACTGCGCAAACTGTTACGTGTGAAAAAATTCTTTAAGTCATTGATGAACTTGCTTGCCTCCGCAATCGCGAAACGTATCGCTGCACGTGCGTACGTATATCTCACGCATGTGTCGTTTCTCGATCACGAGTGCGAAAGGAATATCTCACGCAAGTACATTCACGCCGCCCACCTACCTACTTCAAAACTAATTAACACAGCGATAATCGGGCCAATTAATTTGTCGCGACTTGCGGCAAATTAATTGGCACTTGTATCACGCGCTCTATAGGATTGTAATAAGTTTCCCGCTCGTTTGAGCATGGAACTGCCTGCGTTTCGCAGGCGGCTCAATTGTGGCGTACGAGCTGTTGCGAGCATCGCGGTGTTTTACGATCTCAGTTTACGCGGCCGATGTAATGTTCGTTTGAGGCGTGAGAAAGGCGTGTATATACAGCACTTATCGCCCCGATATAATACGCTCGCAGCTGATATCGACGATATTACGATCTCTGTGATTAGTGAGAGGCGGAATTTAACGATCTTATCTAGAGCGAAGCGCCGACAAAATGCCGCTTCTGTGTAAGTACAACGGCTTAACGCGTATATATATACGCGTGCTCGTATATAACGATAATTATCCTATTTATTATATCGATTATATCGAATCGCAGCGTTAATAAATCGTGGGAAATGCGCATAGAAATTGGCGGATAAACATTTCAGGAAGGGTTACAGCCGGATAAAGAGAAAATGGATTTTCAAAAGTTTTAAACGCAGAACATACATTTTGTTTTACTTCATTCTCGTGACACACTCAGAAACAGAACGTGGTTAACATTATTTTACGTTTTTTTTTTTTTTTTTTAACGAAACTGTAGACATCAGATATATGAGAAAATTGTCTAATAACTCATCGATCGAAGATCACAAAGTGCGATTAACGCGGGTGGCCCAATATTGGAACGCGGCGGTAAGATAGATTGCGCGCGATGAAACAACGACTACAGCCAGCATCTTAATAGGAATCTTCAGAAATCCCCCTAGTGGACTGAACGGAGTCAGTGTTCGGGTGTTATTTATCTTCCCCGCTCGCACACTCTATTGTTACCTCAATTTTGCGCGGAGCAGAAAATTATTATATTCTCTCGGCGCGCGATAAACCCGCGTACGAAGAGAAATTTTCTCTTCTTATTGAGATGCCGGTAATTTCCTCGGCGCATACCAGCTACCGTCTCGTCGTTTTGATGCACCGCGCTCATTGTTTCTCGTCGTGTACGCGATAACGTTATTAGGTCGGCGTGAACAACGAAGAGACCGAGCTTTCTCGTCGCGCATGTTCCCGCCTCTGCCGCGCCGCCGCCGCGAAAGAAATTCAAGAGGGCACACGAACCGTCTGCAATTCCGCGCGGTGGCGAGAATTTCTGGACCGGAATAAACGGATTCTGCAAGAACATTGCGTTACGTACGAGCTTGGACTTTGAAATTCTTAGTTACACGCGCGTTTCGTCCTGCCGCACTTGCTTTCACTTCGTCCAGCGGTCTTCAGTTTGACTTCTCTCTAGTTAATTTACTTTGCTTCATAACTCGGTCCGTGATTTGATTCTCGAGAGAGCCAATGTTGCATTTCACAAATTAAATTAAATCAAATATATATTCCTTCGTCAGTTTGATTTTGTAACACATGCGTAAAATGTGTACAAATAATCAAAACTAGATATTTTAACGTATCGTCAAACTATCAATATTTGACAGTGCGCTCAATTTGCAACAAATCAGACGAACGCAGCAAAACGCAGCGTTTAAAATACAACACTGGTGTAAATACATAATTTTAAGCTGAATTAAGCTTTTTAAGAATAAAATACGAGGTGTCACAGAACTCGGAAAGAGATTTGAAGTATTAAATTTCTCCAGTTAATTATTTTGTTTAATTACGTAGCTTTTTATGTAGTATTTGCTCGTAGTTATGAAATTAAAAGCATCTGTATCTAATATCGAAGAACGTCGACGAAACGAATAATTCATAATTTAACTTTGCGGCGTAATTTCGCGTCGTGTAATGATCTTTCGCGAGATAAACGAAGCTACTGCTCGCGATGAGATTATTCGTTCTCAACGAATTATTCCGAACTCATGGATTGTTTCAGCGACCGTTGACGATTTCGCGAAGAAATTTTGCTGTTAATTAGGAAACTTTTTCATCTTATCAGCGAGGTAATCTGCTTTAATTCTCTGTTAAGCTTTTCGCTCGCGTTTCGTCGCGATGTTATTAGGTTAAGTGCCTGTCTGTGTGCCGCGCGTCGTATCGAAAGAAATTCCCGTATAATTCCGGATCCAGAGAATTCGCGATGGCGGCTCTTATACGAAGTTTACAGGGCTGTGTTCTATACGCATCCTGTTACATTAGTTCTTTCGCTCGCGCACCGCTTTAAAGATGGAATGGCGTAACGTGCGCGCGCGCGCGATGTAAAACGTCCTGTGAAGACGATGTTAGATGCGAGAAACGTAAGATTGAAGTCGTAAAAATGTTCTAAGACGTAACGACGTAAGCTAAAATGTAACGGGAAAACGCTGCAAGGGCACGTAACTCGGTTTCACCGTCGCGAGGAAACTCCGGAATTACGGACTTCTCGTTCGCGAGACATGTCTCTCTATCTTTCTACAAGGCGGAAATACAAATCGGGAAGTCGCCTTCATTTTTATACCGGACGTTTCTCAATAACTTCTCATCGCGTGCGAGTTTCCCCGAGAGATTGAAGTTTTTCCGCGTAGTTGTTGAATTTCAACATTCGGCTGTGCGCGATTGACTGTTGAATCCTCGAAATATATATCGCGCACATGTATGTTTCAAAAATGATACACTAAAATTCTACACACAAAAACGTATAAGAGACTTGATAATTTTATATTTCATTTTATGAGAATAACCTGCGTACTTTTGAGATACTTATAATTATTAACAAAAATCATCGTAACATTTATTTTGCATATAGATTATGGATCGATTATGTATGTAATTAAATAATACAATTTCTTAATAACGTTAACAGTTCTCACAATATTAATCATCTCGAATAGAATTTCATTAGTATGGCGATAATACCAAATCGTGATTATCGGGACGGCGGCGCTTCGCAGCATTTGCTAAACAAGAATTCATTAACCGCGAATGTTTTCCGACTATAAGCGTGATGACTCCGCTTCGCGTTTCTTGCTTTCATTAGTAGCTGCTGGCATTCAAATCGAGCGATTATTTCCTCGAAGTATATTACTTACCGAAATATATACTTACGGGTATTTATGATCAGCAATCGTTGCCAATGTGTTCACTTTGAATTATTTGATTTCGTCGGTCTTGAGTAAAAAATTCGACGATTAATTATCACGTGCAAATGAACAAATTGCATGCGTCTGATTTTTAATTAACGCTTTTGTTTCTAAAATCTAAGAATCGATCCCGGTTCAAATTAAATCTGCTGTTGCGTTATATCGACTCCGTTGGGAGCAGCACCAAATTTCCGTCTCGAACTAACTAGATCGTTACGAGCACGTTTTCGTGAACCGGCGGCGCACGAAGGATATCCTTCTCTTGGACGAGCCGGAGTTAATTAGGATTGTCCCAAAGGACGAAAAGGGAGACGAACAAATTTGTAATTTCCAGGATTATCTTATACCGACGTCTTTAATTACGTCCGTTACACGCGGAATTCTCTCAATTTTGCGACAAGCGCACATTCTCCAACAGTTAAAAAACATTAGCGGCTTTTTCAAAACTCTTGTTTCAAAAAAAAAAAAAAATAACAGTCTTATTATATGTCAATAGATATTACACGATAAAATATCTTTGCTTTGCCACTATATAAAATTTGTTAGGAAAATGAATTCACTTTTGTCACTCATCGCAGCGCATATTCACTCCAATATTGTCTTATAAAACGACGTGAAAAATTTTGGTTCTTCATTTCTAGAGCATTATGGTCCCGTGGGCTTGAACTTTATGTGCTTGCCCTTGTGTCTTTTCCTCGACAACACCATCACGGGATAGAAAGCTCCCGGAATTGGATTATCCTTTATATCGTCGTGCGCCGACGCTATGTCGCCGTCGATGAGAAGAAGCAGAAACGACGCGCGTGTAATCTCGCGCCTCGTTTCTGCACGCGATGTCTTTGAAACGAAGACACGAATCTAGATAATCACTAGACAGTCGTGCTGGAATAAATTTCTTACGTGAATAGAATAGAAAGGTTTCGAATAAGTTAAAATAAGAAACATTCATAAACAGATCAGCAAAAGTGTCATTAACAATAATGAAGTAGTCTCAGAAATTTTAATATTTTACAGAAAATATATATTGAATAAAAATTATAATATTATATAGTACAAAACTAAAAATTATTTGCGACTATGAATTTTACGTAATAAAAAAGTTAAGTATCGACAATCTCGTTGTTGTGCACGTGTGGTTCACATGCTATACACAAAATATATATCACGTGCATAGCAGCAGTGATTTTTAATACTTAACTTTTTGTGTACCGTATAATCGAAGATGCGATAACCGATATTGTGAGCTTGTCCACTATCGACAATGATAATTTTTTTAAGGTTTTTGCCAAACCTGCAATTCGCGGCCTTAACCAACCGTCGTTTATTATATTTTTATTTTTCATTACCCACCGTCGTTTATCATATTTTTATTTTTCATTATCCACGCCACGGTGTAATAAAATCGATCGACCGAAGTTGTGTTTCGAGCACATCGTGCGTAACGGCACGCAATTATCTGTCGTTAATTTAGCAGACACAATATGCGCATAAACGAGACATGTAATACTTTTTCGTGGAAACATGTCGCGTTCTACACTTCCGTAAACATTCATGTGATGAGATAATTTATGTGCGACACATAATCTTCCACGTGAATATATAAAACTTGAATCCATCTTCCAGCGAGAAGAAAGTCATGATATATATAAAAAGAAATGCAAAGCGCGTAATATGAATACGACAAGAAAATAAAAGTATGTAAATAACTAGCTTCGTGAAACATTGAATTTTTAAAAAGTTAGACGTTAACGTTGCAGCGCTGCAAAAAACTTGTTTGTACGTATAACAAGCTCGCGTCTGGCTAAAAATAATCAGTGTGTACGGAGAACGAAATATTTTTCCAGGTATTTTTAGAGAGCAACTTAAATTAGTTTTTCTTTGGTGTGCAATGAAAATTGTGTTTACGTATAACACTATAGGTAAAACTAAAAATATTCTTGATGCCCTTCTCGAACGCGAGTAACATTATTTGATTCAAATATAAAATATCGAAATCAAAATGAAAAACGCGAATCGATATGAACACATCTTCTTCTTAATATCGCAAATTATTTCAGCGAGTCAGTCTTTCTCTTTCTCTTTCTCTCGACCTCGTTTATGTAAATTCCAACCTTCCGAAGGCTCCGCGTCTTGTCTTCCCGAAATGACCTCATTCACGTTCCCGGATATTTTTAAACGTTTCTCGAACACCGAACTACGAACTACTCGCAATTCGACGTTGCTCTTCAGTCGTTCGTGGATCATCGCGCGATCGATTTTTCACGTTTCCTCACAAACAAGAGGATAGTAAATCGCACATGAAAAAAATTTTCACGGATTTTTCATTGTTTTTTTCCGTGGATTATCTGTCAATTCGTCTCAAAATATTACAAAAAAATCTACTCATACTCTCGATGTTTGTGCTCGTGTCGCGTGTGTGCAAAATGATTACTGTGAATTTAAACTGAAATTCATCCATAGGAGACGATTATTGCAACTAAAAAAAAAAAAAAAAAAACAATTTTCGAAACTTTTAATAGTTGTTATAATGTATTTAAAAATATGCAGTCACATTCACGTCGATTGATCTGATTTAATTTACCTTGGTCGCGCGTAAATACGCTTAGTAAAACGCGCCGTGTTGGTCTTAAGATTCCATTCACCGTAAGTGTTAAAAGTAGAAAAGCGAGCAAAAAGTGTCCGGTAAATACCGGGTCGCGAACGAAGCGGAAAGTGGTCCTGTCGATCGACACAAAAGCGGTGCCAAACAGCGCAGCGTAGCCTCGAGATATCTTTTTCGATCGCCCCAATTTCATTCGATCGTGTTATAACACTTGGCCCGATCGCGTCGTTTCGCCACCGCGGATACATTCTCGCTAACTTTATCGGCTTCTTTTCTGAGCTGAGAATTTTCTCCCGTGTCCGATCGTGATATTTTATTTATCCTGCGTTGGTTTGATGTGTTTCCGAAACAGAAAACCACGAAAAGTTTATTTATCATTTTTTTTTTCAAACTATCTCATTCTCAATAAAAAAATTCAACACGTGTGAATACGCGATAGAATTCTTTCTGATATAAAGAATATAAATTATAAAGACCAATATATCGTTGCAACGTGTTGTGGCTGTCTTAAATTGATCGGAAAGAAACACAGTGCCATTTCGGAAAGAATGATGAATGTTGAAGACGAGACGATCGCGAGGTGAGAAAAAGAGGATCGTGTGTGTGTGTGTCGCGCAATGCCGCAGCACAAGTTCCACCGTTGCGACTACAGCAGAGATCGCTTGCCCGATCTAACCAGCGACATGTGTCGGCTATTATCCTACCGCAGTCTGAACGGTCTCGTGAGGAACCATCCGTTGAACGAAGACCGAAAGTGGCGCGACGAAGAGGAAAGGTCGTCGCCGGACGGAGTCAAGGTAGGGAAGAAATCGCGAATGACTATCGGGACTATCGAACCATCTTTTACCGAGATATATAAAGTTTTACGCGCCCATTCGTACCATAGATTGGTCGTTTTATTTGTTTTCAAAAAAGTTTTAAAAAAGAAAAGAAAGACAAAGAAGTAAGAAAAATTATTTCAGAAATTCACTTTTACAAGTAACGTAGAAATATATACATAAATATTGCACATTACATATAGAATTTTGTTACATATGTACAGTGGTGAAAAATCAAAATATAATGTATTGTTTTTTTGTTCCTTGAGGCGAATGATAAATTCGAACATAAATTTTCCGGATTTGCATGATTTATATGCGACGTTAGATAACGGGTCTCAATCGCGCAGTAATAACAAGAAAGTTTCGCCCAAGTTTAAAAATTGAGCATTATCCTGAGTGCATTACCGTGTTGCTCTGCTTAAACCGACGTGTATCGCATCTCATTGAAATTTATCCTAAAGAAAGCACAGACCTGTGCGCGTTTCAAGAAAGCACGAATATTATTTTTGATGCAAAGAAAACCTTCGTGCAAATTGTCGCTATTTTCCGAAAGCGTGATATATTAAAAGTGAAAGAATAATATTAAATGACAAAAGTGCTGTGTAAAGCTCTCTTTTTATTCTACCTTCTGAAATAACGCGTCTTATCTGTAGAGCGAACTTTATGAAGGTGAAATCTAGCCGGAATATAATTTTTGCGTACATCTTTCTATTGTACCCACGTTTGTCTTTTTCTTCTCCGAAATCGAATAGAGAAATAAAAACCAATTGTATAACGTTGAGACGCGGCACAGAAAGAGGATTAAAATTTATTTAAATAGTATTAGATTAAAATTAAACGCTTAACGACATAGTGAATGCCATAACGGAACGTTTTATCCCGATTACGGGCGTGGGTCGCGTAATTCAATGAAATGATTTGTCGGAGCGAACAAGTCGGGAGGGGGGGGAGAGGGGGGATTGGATTCGTCCGAATCGGTTTTCCACCCACCCTGGCCTCCACGTCCATTCCTCTTTCCGTCACCTTCTTTTTCATTGTACGTTCGAAACGGTGTTTCGCCGACCGCTCGATTTCCATCATGTTGAACGTTGAAGTATTACGCATCTTCTACTTCCGTGAAGCGTGCAGGAAACTCGCGTTCCATTTGTTACAGCAAGAAACGGCACAAGCATTGCTGATGGGGCTCTTCACTATTTCCTTTCACACGGCAAGATTCGCGCATTTGTGTTCGTTTTCTCTTTCTCTCTCTCTCTTTCTCTCTCTCTCTCTATATATATATATATATATATATATCGCCCAAGCAATACTTGGCAACACGTATCTGTGTTTCGCAAAACTTTACAGTTACAGAAAAATATGTGTGATACTTCACGCTGCTTTAAAAACTCTTTATTGCTGTAGCGTTTTGATATTTTTGAAACCTGAAAGGAGAGATTAATGATAGATAAATAAATTGAAACGCAAGTAAACTATATGTTTGCATACTTTAAATTCTTTATTTTATGTATGTTATATGTGTAAAGAACTGTTTTTTTTTTTATTACCGTATAATTACAATTTGAAACGCAAAAAATTCTTTCTTGGATAAATTTCAAACCATTTCGCCGCTGTGTTAGATATTATACTGAGAAAAAATTAACAGAGCGTGTATATGAAGAAAATGAAACAAAATAGTTTAAAATTTTAATTAAATAAAATTTTCTAGTCTAGTTTTTTTACCAGGAAAAATTTTCAATTTCAAGTTTCTGTTTTTTTGGAAAAATATGCATACGAGAGACGTTGTTAACAAATTAAATTTCTGAACGATGTAATGAGTACCGCAATATTGATCTCTAGACGACGGCTATAAGATGCTATATAATTATCGACGCTAGTTACGCACGCAATCACCCCACGAAAGTAGTTAGGCATTGAAGATGAACGGCAACGCAGCTGGTAAGTGGTGATGGTGGTGATGGTGGTAGGAAGAGGGTTGTGAGAACTTGGAAACAACCCTGTAAATCACATCAGCGTTTATATGGCGCCATTGTACCGGTTCCGTCGGCGCTTTTAACGCCGCTGCATGTGAATTATTTTGTTAATTTTCCCTGCGCAGACGATCATTGATCGCTCCAATCCTCCTTTTTTCTCCTCTTACTTTTTCATATACTATTCGAGGATACAATAAAGAAATCTTTTCGTCAGGAGAAACTATGTAGAGCGACATTTTCTTAAAGAAAGAACGTCTCGCTTCTTATAGCCCGTCTTCATCTTTTGTCAATTGCAACATTTAAATTCTGGCATCGAGTTCGAGAAAAGTCGACATGATGAAGCAGTTTTATAAAAGAAAATAATATCCTCTCGCTTCAAAAAACAATTGCTGGATATTTGACAAAGAGTACAGTCGGCAAAAATAGATACACAAATAATATAGTCGCTTTCTAATCTCTCACTCATATTTCTTTGAATGTGCTGTGATAAATAAGAACACAAGAGCGTTTCGTGCTCCACTTTTATTTGCACGACTCGCTGATAAATTACGAATCGTCAGTTTTATGGCGCGTTCCATAAATGAACAACGAGAGCTTCCTCGAGACATTTCGATTTATCGAAAAGAGAGAAGGCGAGAAACTTTTCCCACTCATTCCCGGAGGCGTCTCCATGCGGAGATTCCACTTTGCCGAGCCGTTCGCTAAGTTCGTTAAACGCCCGGCGAGAGAGGACAGAAAGTTTCTTTATCTGAAATGAAATCCGCCCCCTACATAGTGCGAACGAACTGGCTGTGATGCAAATTAAAACTTTGCATGACGTAAATTAAAAAATTCGCCAGTAAATTCACATATTTCGTCCAACTTCGTACGTGCGCAAAAATTTACATTTCTTTCATATTTATTATAATTTCTGATTATTTATATAATTTTTTTCGCTTTTATTTTTTTAATAAATAAAAGTAATAAAAGTAAATAAAAGTATGTCGATATTACATATATAAAAGTAAGTTGATATTACATATCGACGTCTGATTATATCAAAATTTTCTCGTCATTTTCGATAATCTGCTAATAGACACCATTAAAAGCTTTTTACAGAAGAGACGATTTCGTATTCACGAAGGTCGTCTCCCTTGAAAATCTCAGATAATTGGATTTGCTGTTTAAATCCACGGTTTACAATTTTATGCGGGTAGGAATAAGTTTTATGCCAATTTTCTAACGGAAGAACGATGATTGTTGAAGCAGCAAAAAAGTCGGAAAAAGAACAAACTTTTCTAAGCAAGCAAAGTTTCAAGGATTGAATTACGTATAAGATTACAAGAACTTACTGATTCTTCAAAGATTCAAGAATCCGCAATTAAAACTTACAATCATAAAAAATCAGGCATCAAAATCTATTTTACATACGTGTTTTATAGAAAAGTTCCTCTGTAAAAAAGAGACCCGTATCCTTACAATTATATTTCCGCATGAAATGTGTTTTTGTGTCACTTTATCATTTGACAAATTGTATAGATGATACCAGATAATTAATGAAGACGAAGATGAAAAGATCACTAGTTTCAATTAGAAGTCAAACTATCAAAAGCAATCGGCTTTGGCATCCACGGTAGATAATTTTCGGGGGTGATTATCTACGCATTTAAGACGGAATCTCTTAAGCCCCAAATTTATTACGTTACGCTCTAACTGTCTTACACGAGCGTTACGCTCGCATTACATTATGTAAGATCGCGTTACGCGAGAGAGGACTTATCGTTGCCGTAGTAATTAACCCGAGTAGGATTCAGCCAAGGATCTTGTAGGCCGATAATAGATCCCGTTAGAGCCTCTGTGTGATATGTCAAAAGGGAGAGAGAGAATCCGATTTGATCGCGTGAACTAATTCGCAAGGACGGAATTAAATTGCGGAGACAATGAGTCGACGAATTGGTACACGAGCGCACCAATCAGACGATCTCGATCCAATCGAGCGTAACATAGAGAATGTCGAAGATACGCCGAAGATGTCGATTGAAGAAATATCGGAAGCGCGAGAATGTGTAACACTTTCCGTACTTTTCACTAAATTAATTCTTTCAATTTTTTATTTATCACGTTACTACATCGTTTATATTATAAGATAAAAAAACATTTATTTGCAAAGTTCATAGAATATAATATGTTGAATTGCAACTACGAAAAACGTGAAAATATCAGAAAAGCTCATTTATTTCACTGGTCCATATTCATTTATTATTCCGGAAAGCGTCTCGCGAAAGAGATACGAAGTTCTACTTTATATAACTGACAAGCGTTAAATTAGATCGTAAAAGTACCTTATACTCTTTTTAAGCATTAATTTATCCTTATTTATTGATACACATTTATTAAGCTGTTTAAGTAAACTATTTACTCTTTGAACTATTTGTGACGTCTTTATGCATCGATTTATCTTTATTATATTAATAACAATGTTTTATATATTTCTTTTTTTATTTACAAAATCTACGTTTACATGACTTATTTTTTTATTACAAATCCTGTTTAGAACTTTTTCTATTTTTTATTTTTATTGTGTAAAAAACAAAAGAGAAAATGTGTGTGTGTGTGTGTGTGTTGTATAGGTTTAGAATTTTATTCAAAGTGTTAAATATATTTATAAATTCGATAATGGCGTATGTTGCGCGCCAGTATGTGCGAAAAATAAAACATCGGAGTGAAAAAATATGCAGCGCAATTTGCATTAACGTGAATATTTTGTGCACCGTTTCATATTTCCTTTCTTGCATAATTTAATTTTCTATGCAACATAACACGAGATGATAGCTGCTTTTATATAAAATATTTTAAAAAATACATATCCGAAAAACAAACCTTGCTTAAATTTGATCGAATATACAATTTCAACGTGGTTCGCGACGGAAAATATTCTCGTTTCCGCTCGCTGTTGGAAGTTAAACGGGGCGAACGCGTGCGCGGTGCAACGATATTGGATTTCTGTACTTGGGATAAATTGGCCAAAGGGCGCAACCATTAATTTGAACGATCGCGCATTCGGTATTCTCTCATCGCGATACAAACACTCCGCCACACTGAACGTTGATGACAAAGGCGACCGTCGCGTCGCCGGTTCTGCTCGCAATTATACATCCCGCATCAATGTCGCCGGAATCCCCGGAAAAATGGCGAAAATCCGTTCATCTCTCTTGTGCCGAAGAACGCTGGTAAATTGTCGGTCGCGCGGCACAACTGAGAGCGTCATAAATTCAACGAACGAACACACCAGCGAACGCATCTGGCCTATTTTCCGGTTTGATATCTTCTCATTACTCGCGAAAAACTACGCCACGGATTGTTGGCACTAAAGTTCTTCACCAGTCCAATCTTCGAGTCTGGCTGAAGAAAGCTCTAATTTATATCAATGCTCCCGCGCGTTTTTTTTTACGAATGGATTTAAACCGGCTTTAATCAGAGAGACTTCCGGAAAACTTGTGAGAACGATCGAGCGTGAATTTCACATTGGTGGTAAACGCGCGGCAAAATTTACACAGAAATGCGTAAACACGTAGAGAGATAGCTAGACGACGAGAGATCGGAAACCTCTGTGGCATCGAGATCTGTGTAAAGGTAGCGTTGGCTATTACGAATGCATTTGCTTTGCTAGCGCATTAATAATCTCAAGCAAAGGTCTCCGAAGAGAACGTTCTTCGAGTCCGCTCGCTCGGCATTTCGTCTCGGATGCCACGTAGAATCTCCCGATGAATGGCATGTACTAATGAAGCGCATGTACTAATACAGCGCCTGGATTACCTATATTTTACGACGTACTCGTCCGTGTCTCAGTTGCATTATTACATAGTAACATCTGTGTGGTTTCGATCTCATCTTGCTTATTAACGTGAGTCTTCGAAACGCACGCAGAAATTGCAAATATTCAATAAAAGACTATAGTACACGAACTTGTTTACTTCATGATTGGAAATTTGCATCTTATTTCGTACTACATCATATATAAGATGGAGTTGATATCATCTTCCGAGATATTAAAGCTCCATGAGATTTAACTTTTTTTAAGAGCTCAGCCATAAATACGTGGCAATTTGCTTTTTCTTGTTTGCACTTATAAGCGCGGTAAAAAAGTATACTTTTTACTGCTTTAACATTTTAATTTGCTTTTAAGACGCGGTCTTCAAAGAGGAGTCGTTGTAAGTCGTCATTTTGCTGCTTGATGGGTGGTTAAAGTACCCCCGCGTGACGCGCATCGTGACGTAGAAACAGTTTCTGCAATAGCGCGTTTGCAGTGCATTAAGCTACGCTGCTGCACGCGTTTCGCGAGCGAGCAGATTCCCGAGTCGTTCATGAATATTTAAAGACGGACCGGGATGGGGCGCCTAACAAAAGATCGAAAGGATTTTGTCAAGAGTCTTAAACGCTCGGTAAACAGCTCTTTGCGAAGAAAGTTCGTCGGCGGACTTCTACATGTATTTTGGAGCGAATCGTGCGAAGATCGTTTGAAGTGTCGAATAGATTTTTCGGGAAAAACAAGTGCTTTTTTAATTTTTTATTCAAACTTACAAAATAGTTCTAATTGTTAGTGTGATTGTAGTTTTTATATTCGTTTTTTTTAAGTTTTATGTTTTTTTCTGTCAACATACATATATATATATATATAATATTATCTGTAGATTGTAAGTAATTAAGATATGAACTAACCTTGTAAACTAAGCTTTATTTTACTTTTCGCGATTACCAACGCATATTACCCTCAAAGAATGACTATTATAATGTATAATTATCTTCACAGAAATTCGCAAATTAGGTCAAACACAGTTGAGGACAGAAGTGCTTCTGATATTCACGCAGAAAGTGCTTGCGCGCGCTTATGACGATGGAAACGTTAACAGCACTGGATACCTATCGTCACGACGCGGGTAGGAAAGGGGATAATAAGTGACAGAACCCTCATATTTTACCGCGCTCGCGCGCAACGATGTGTGTAGTATATGGAGCGGCTTCGTTTACCCGTAACTCTCCTTGTCGTCTTCTCTCTCTCGGCTTTTCCTTCGATCTCGCGTAACTTCTAAGTAGTTTCGCTGCGCCTGTTATACTTCTTCGCGAATATCTAACAAAAGAACGAAAAAAAAACAAAAAACAAAGAGAGAATGAGAGAGAGAGAGAGAGAGAGAGAGAAATCTGTTTTAAGAGCAAGCTTTGAATTTTTAAACCTGTATCATCGATTTTACACATTGTACTCGCGTATACATAAATTTAGAGATAAACGAATAAATTAAAAAAGAGCAATTTTTTATTTTTTATTCCGGAAAATTTAATTGCGAAAGTTGTGAACATTATATAAATTTTAATTGTTGCTCGTTATTGAAAAAGAACTTTCGAAAGAATCTCAATCAGATGTATCTCGTGTGTTTATCTCGGAGAAATGTTTTTGTTCGCTCGCACGCGTCTCTTCGGCCACTGAAAACTTCGCTCGCTTAACGAAACTTCGAGCAATTTCGTTTTTCCTTCAATTTGCGGATCGTACGACCGTTAAAACGCCCAGAACGAGTTCGAGCGCGCTAATTTACGAACGAATTACCGAGCTGCGGCTCTCATTACGCATCTCGCGCTGCCTTCGGCGCGTGTATTCGCTAATTGCGATCGAAGATATTCTTGTTCGCAAACAAACGGCGGAAAAGCCGTTCTAGGCAACATTTCTCGCGAGTTATTTGAGCCATTCAAGTTTTTTGTTTTTTCGACAAAACTCCGAAACTTCAAGATCGAAATTCAGACATCTCTGAACTAGCTTAACTAGTTTGAAATTCGCACGATAATTAGCCGCCCAAATAGATGCTAATAAATGTTACCAGCATGTACGATGAACAGAATAATTCAAAAAGTTTTCGTCACTTTTTTCTTATTCATTTTTCTTATTGCATTTGGCAATGCAGTAAAAACAAGCAGTGCACATACGCGCATACAAGTTTTTATGAAAATATTAAGTCTTTGTTCTTTCACTTTTAATGGAAAATTGAACGCGCGTACAACCGTTCTCCATACCTCATCCTCAATTTCCATCCGCCTTTTCCTTTGTCGCGTGTTCAATAAACAGTCGTGTGTACGCGGCATCGGTTGATGCAATTAAGTCCATGTAATTACGATTTTCCTCGAGGACGACGGTAACACCCTTTTAACGAGAACGCGAAGTCGCCGAGTAATTTAGTAACGACAGAGGAAGACAGAGAGAGAGAGAGAGAGAATATAACTTCCACTTAGTATATACATCAGTTTAATAGATCTCGTATAATTGTTTACAATACACATAATTGTCAAAGATTCTTTTCTAATCAATGAGAAATGTATAATAATGAGACATTTCAGAAAAGCACTGAATATTTGCTTGTATAATTCTAATATATAAGCGTGAGAGTGTTTTTTTTTTTAAATCAGAAAACAACTTGTAACAATTCGCAACAATTATTTAAATATATCTATCTATTACACGGCACACGCGACTGATACACAACAACGACCAAGTTGATATTTCCATTTCACTGATGGATATCGCAAACGTTCGAGGGCGAAATTTCAGAGACATGCCGTCCGTCGACAGTCCCAATAATGACGGTCGCAGCGGTAACAAATGTACGTTGACCCCAAATGCCGCGTAAAGCAATTCCGGTAATGGGCATCTCGGAGTAACGCTCGCTCGGAAGAGAAGGTAACTCCCCGGTTTCTGCGAGGCGTGCTTTTTGAAATCGCGCGGCGCATTGCCCGATCCGGGAAGTCGGGGGACGTGGGTGGACCTGTATCGCGGACCATTTGTTTCCGCGACGTTGAAAAATGCTCTTTCTTTCGGAAACCTTCGCCTGGCTCACTTGGGTCAATGTCTCGGCAGCGCACCAAACACATATGCCATTTTCCTTAACTGGCGCGTGCTGTACGCGTGCATATATACATGTAAGCAGTCTCGAAGGAAGTTTGCGTGTGTCGAGTTTTGCGCAAATTGAAATCCTATTCACTCGCGAAATAAATTAAGAAGAAGAATAAACACAAATGTGAAACTAGATAATTGTCACTGGAACAATACAATATATAATATATATTCATGTTTTAAACATTTAAACTTAACAAAATGTATAAATGAATCAATGAAACGTAATATCAGAGAGAAAAAAGAAAATAAATTAACCACAAGGCGAATTGTTAGCATGTTTACCGTTGATCAAAAAAGAACAACAACACACTTCAAAGTGTATATAAGTTCCAATCCCGTTACGCGGGCATCATGTTTCACGTTTCCGGTCGATTGGACGCGTCCCGGTCGTTCCTTGCGTGTACGTACGCGGTGGCGCGTTAATTTCGCGCCGTCGTTTCGCGTATCATTGCGACGATATAACATGTCGCGGACGCTTTTCCGTTCGATTTATTGGCTAATCTCATATTTATTGGACAGGGCGGCCAATTTCCAATTTACGCGGCGCTGGTTAACGCGCCCGTTAACTGCGCGCGTTTGCCACGACGTCAAGAGACTCGACGTTATATCCAACTTAATTGGTTCAGGATTAAATTAACTTCCGACCGTGATATATAGGGAACTTCGAACATGTCTGTCTCCACCCAGTTCGACGACTCGTATAACTCCCTCTTATCGCTTTCGATTCTTATCTCTCGCGTTATTCATCCCGTTCTATTTATAGCATGGCTTGTTCGTTCTTTTTTTTTGTGTATCTGCATCTTTACCATACTCATTGTGTGCGCATCATGCGTGTGAGCACTATGATTTGAGTCGCGTCACTTTTCTATTGAGTCTATATTTAAATCATCAAATTATTACAGTGTCTGTTTTTCTAAAATACTGGACACTACGCGTGCATTAAGAAAATCACGATGTAGCTGTAGTATTGTACTTGTCATTGTCTGAAATAGAAATAAAAAATGCTAGCTATACCAAGATAAAGCAATACTTCTTAATTATTTCTAACAAGTTGTTTTTTTTTCTTCGCAACTGTGCGATAATTAAGACGCGCATCTTCAAAATGTATTCGCTGCATGCGAAATATGCGGAGAACGCTTTACTAATTACTCGGTTTCAATTACACACACATCTTCGTGCCGATATCTATATTAGCTATAACGATAGTGATGCTTTTATGAATATTCTCTCATCAGTTATGCGACGTACATTCGATATTGGAGATTGCAGATTTAATACGCCAGGAACTTGATCGCGACATATTGTCGATGAATGACTCGATGAATGCGATGAAACTGATTAATTAATTACACAAATCAGCAAACTCGCGATATGATCGCGTTACTCTACGTGCAAGTGAGCCGGGCCGAAATTTATCTACACGCAGACGAACGATCTACCAACCGTTCGATAAGTAAATTAATGAGCGTATTAAAAGTAACATCCTTATCTTCTTAAGATCCTAATCTTCAGAAAGACCAAGTTTTCTAGAAGACGTAGCATTAATTAAAATGACTAGATATAATAACGAGAAATCGAATTATATATATATCGTAATGTTGTTCTCTCACAAAATGATCTCTTTGTCCTCAGAGATTTTACTATTTAGACGATATTTACATATTAATAAAATTAAAGCAATTAATATGCTGATATTGTGCAAAAGGGAAAAAAAAAATTTTACGCATGTACGATAAATTCTCTCAAAGCACACATGACTATAGGATCGTTTTAAAACGCAGTGCTCTGATGTATAAAAAATTATTAGACACATTTATGTTTCACAGAGTCGAGCGGCTGCACATGCGCGCTTTAAATAATCGTCCTCGTAATGGACTCGCGCGCCTAATTAGATAGTAATGACTTTATTAGATGCACCCGGAAAATTTAGCCGCGCCAGTTATTCCGGAGCAACGGCTAATGTAACCGGCGGATAATTGCGAAGTAAATTCCAAGGCGCCGCCGTTGTATCACAAAATGTATGTATCTCGCGCTCCGAGAGACGTGCACCTCGTCGTCGCGAGTTATCTTCGCCGCCGTTCGCATAATTTCGACGGTTGCCTGTAATCTTACGCGCTAACGAGAACGTGGATGCGTAATTTTCCTCTCTCGCGGAACGTTTCTGGAGATACGAGAAGAGAAGGACGAAAGGACGGAAGGAAGGAAAAGCTGGTCTCCTCTTTGTCTGGTCGCGAGAAGGCGCGTGCCCGCGTTGAAAACGATGAAGGCATGCGCACATCCCCTTTGTCGTCTCTACTACAGCTGCAATTATCTTGAATTACTGCCGCTACTCACCCTTACGGACTCGCCCTCTCTGCTCGAGGCTCGATCGTTTTGTAACTGCCGCTGTTCCGTTCCGGTATTATAGTTTCGCGGTATTCGACGGCCATTGTGCGCACAACCGGTTTAGACGTACCAATCCCTCTAGCTTGAGGCAGAAAACTCATCCCTCACCGAAAAGTTACGGATGCCGAGAAATTTCGATAGGGAGAACAATGACTGGCATGATTTAATATAAATTCTGAAACGGATTACGCGCGACGTATTACGAAGTAAAACTATTTAAACGTGATTTTAATATGTTTAGTAAAATCGTTACTTTGATAAATGAACACAGCGTCGTATTGAACTGTACAAGAATAATAATAAAATTCTATTATTACAAGCAGAGACTCTAAGACTCTTTGATAAATAAATCCGTGTCTTCTAAGAACGGATTTTGCGTACATAACGGATATAAAGCAGATAGGATGGAATATATAAAGATGAAGGGTAGCGAGGGACGTTAATAAAGACGTACTATTATTCTCGTAATCGGATTGCAAAAGTTCTATCATTTTCGAGAACTTAATGGGATTCTTGTGAGTGAGAGACGACGGTCGAGAAAGAGATCTCTACTTTGTTCGTTATTTCATTTCATCAATTAACATCGTGGCTCGGTGAAGGTCGTTACAAGCAGCCTTGCCTTCGAGCGGAATTAATATCCGAGAATAATGCGATTATCAAGGCTTAATCGTCGAGCCCTGTCTTTTTCTTCCGCTTCTTAGTTCAAATAAAACGCATTTTTATGCGCATTATGAACGTGTCACGATCAGCTGACGTTGACGATCGGATGACAAAAATTCGATTTATTAAAATTTTACGTGAAAGTCGCCTATAATTAATTCATTATTCGATACGTAACATTTTTCCGCTGGAAAAATTTTTGCATGAATAAATAGAAGAAAGGGATTTTGAGTGGAATTTTCGAAGCAAACAAACGTTACTGTTTTTCGGACCAGCTGCTTTGTTCGAGATTTCAGCTTTGAATCACTTTTTCCGTTTAAGCGCGCGGATTGCCGTATATATCCAAGCAATTAAAGAAATATCTGCCGACTACGGAACAGCCGGGGATGCTGATTAGTTGCAGGCGATCGATACTTTAAATCGCGCCCGATCAACCGTAGAAACTATAGTCGTTTCGAAAAGTTTCTGATCCCTCTTCCGAGCACCGATTTGCTGCTGCGAATTCCTAGAAATTGTTGGCGAAACTTGACGAGAAAAGAAGCTTTGATTCCGTTCGAATCCCGTCGTGTCAGAAAGTTAAACGTTGCGCGTTAATAACGAAAGTTGCCTCTTCGTTCGGGAACAATAATAGACTCGCGCGATCCAAGTCATATTCTGTGCTCACGGGATTTTATGAAAATTCCGATTTAATGACACGTGTCTTCGTTAATAAACACGGCGTCTCTGACACGTAACACAAAGGGAGTATTAAAATGTTGTACATGCAAATAAGAACATGATTACGTGCTGCAGTACATCTTCTTTTTTTTATCGTTTGTCCTTCAAATACACGAGATGAAAAATACTCGATACCGACGCGTTAATTAAATTCGAAAGAGAGGGCATCGTCAGCGCATCAGTTTTCTCGTAAATCTCGAGAGTCTAGTTTCCGAAGTTTAATCCTCGAGTTCCGCTAACAGCGTGAAAGCGCGCGCGCACGAGCGCAGTAAAACCCGACTTCACAAAATCGCTTGAAAATTTCTCGAAACTTAATCCTCGGGTTTAACTAGACCGCCGAAAACGGCGAGGATCAAATACTTACTCGGAGACGGGTGCTTCGCTCTTGCGAACGACTCTCTTTCGAAATCGTAAATTCGATTCTTCGCTTCGGTCGTACCTGCGTCTTGAACTCTCCGTGCACACCACCATTCTGAGAATCCTCCAAATATATAGCGCGCGCGGTCATTCGTTCGCGGAGAAGTTTGAATTGCTCGCGCAATTCCAACTGTCCGATGTTAGTCTTCAACCTGAGAATGCATGATCTTGTAACAAGAATTTACAGAGACTGAAGTAATTAATGTGTGTAGAACAGATTAATACAAAAAAGACATTTTATGTAGTTTAGTATTTTACATTAGCATTATAGCGTTTATTGAAAATGTTATGATTTATTTGTTACACTTCTCTCTTTTTCTCTCTATTAACTACAAACTTGTTTTACGTATTTTAGTATGACAGAGCTTTTCTTAATTTATTAAACAGATAAGATAAATTTTCACAAATAAATGTTAGAAATTGTTAGGATTTGATTATATATATGTATGTAGTAGATTATATAAATATATTTGAGGCATATATAATTTAGACATAATGGCGCTTCGAGCTTCAGTTCTCGAA
The DNA here is from genome assembly GCA_014825475.1 of Pseudomyrmex flavicornis. Lineage (NCBI taxonomy): Eukaryota > Metazoa > Arthropoda > Insecta > Hymenoptera > Formicidae > Pseudomyrmex > Pseudomyrmex flavicornis. Next base: position 134,087 of record QVNW01000295.1, read on the forward strand.
ACGTAACTCGATCGCGTCTTGTAGAAAGCCTCGATGTTGCATAACCACCGCACTCCCTCTCTCTCTCACGTCTGTTGCAGGAGCTAGAGAGGAGTTACACTCTCTCAACCCCGGGGGGCAGCAGCCCCGTTTGTTGTCCGCCTTGCAGCCCGCCGCCCGCACCGGCCGCATACATATCGAGCGCGCGCGCGTCCTCGCGTAGACTCGGCGCTGGAAGTGGTCCCGGCGGGCCCACATCCCCGGAAAGGGATCCCCTGGGAAGACTGTTAAGGTGAGTCGCGTTCGTATGTACGGATGTTCTTCGCAGTTCTCTCTCGCGCGTGACGACGAGACGGAATCCTTATTTCTCCGGGGCGGAATCGTCTTGCCCGCTCCGAGAGAGTCTAATTCCATTAGGCGTGTTTTTGCCCGTCGACACTCGCAACGCCGTTTGCGTTGTCCCAGGATGAGACGACACTTTCGGAGATAATTTCAACCGGGGAAAATATAGATAGACCGCGGTACAACGAGAGAGTTTACCTTGAAATGCTGTACGTTTTAATTAATAAATCTCGATTTCAATTCAGAATTTAAGTTTTTGCTCGGTGGTTGTTACAATTTTATGTTTTTCGTCGTAATTGTAGTCGAGTTGGCAGTCAATTTGATAGTAGCGTTAGATAATTGTGTACTTGTGTTTGTTTATATGGTTTAATTATTATAGTATAATTTAAATTTTACAGTTCGGTTTGAATGGATTACGTTCAATTTAACGTTCTAAAACAGATAATTCGGACATTTGATGTCATGAATGTAAAAGCGTTCGAGCGTGCGAATTAAATTTCCAGCGGAGTGTTTGTGGCAAAGCGCGTGTGCGAGACTGATATCCGGTCTAATGACTTCCATAAAATCTGAACAAGCTTTAAAGCCCGATCACCCGGAAGTCGTAAAAGCCTCGCGAGCTTTCCTTTCTCGTCTCCCGTCGGGACATCTTCTCCTGATTACCTTCATAGCTCTGCGCGCTCTCTCCTGCAGGATCCATCAATCTCCATGGCGAGAGAGCTTGTACACGAATGCATCATCTCATACCACCATTTTGTCGTCTTGGGAAATTTACCGATCATCTGGTAAATGGAAGATCGTTTGTGTTAAATTGACACAGCTTCTGCGTCAAACTTGCTATTCTCGATCTACACTTGTTCATCGAGTCTGTCAAACTTTTTTTAAATTTAACACGTCGAAAATAGTACTAATAAAATAGTACTAATAAAATACACGCGATAACAGCAATGTTTCAACATAAAAGCTGCTCGAATTGAATTTTATTGGAAAACTTTTATCGCGCTATTATCGCTTCGCGTTTCTCCAGCATTTTCAACAATGTAATATTTCAGTAATCACACCCGACTTCCATGTATCTCGCTCGCCGAAACGCCGAAACTATTTCATCAATTCCTACACGCCGTCCCTGAAATACCCCGAAATCCGACGAGCCCCTCGCTCTTTGACTTTGCCCGAAGAATTTCCGTATGGTTCACAGATTGAATATCTCTCTCTGGAAACTTATTGTTGCAGATTCCTGAAGACCTTCTACAGGGAACTGGGCAATCACGATCCGACCCATTTACCGCCATGGGCATCTCCGTTGCCGCTCGGCACTCTCTGTCCAGCGCGCTTTCAGCCGCATTTGCAGCTGGTGCACAAGAGCGAACAGGAGCATCGTCTCGAGAACATCAAGCTCGACCAGATCTTCGCCCCCGTCAGGGTGAGCGTTATTGAACTATATAATTGGCGATAAGATAAAGACAGAAATATCTCATTGTCAAATATTATTTTCAACTGAGAAAAAGACGCAAATCGTCTTAAAGTGTCAAACAGGTTTTCAATTCACGTGTGACACGACGCGTACGAGCTTTCTCGCATTTTATCAAAACGCAGCGGTCGGAATTGTTCGACGGATTTGCATGATATCGACTACGTAATTGCGCGAGCGAGCAAGTCAAGTTCGGAATGTCCAAAGAAGCCGCGGAGAGAAGAAGAGAGAGAGTTTCTTCCGGTGACTGCCGAAGACTCGAAAACTTATCCCTACTTCCTGTCGTCACCGCCGTTAAGCAACTTCGTTCCGGAATGTGAAAGCTAAGTTGGTGTCGCCTGAAGTTGAGAGAGCGAGAGAAGGAAGGCTCGAAAAAGTTTCTTCGAACTTCCTTTTCTCTGACATTTGGTGTCTCGAGTTCTCTCTCTCTTTCTCTCTCAGCTCTACGAAACCGACTCGATACTTCTTGCACTCGCTTGGTCTCTCGATGCAATTTTCCCCGAGTGAAATGCAGTGACGCGCTCGAATCGACACATTTGCGATTTATAGTTGTAATTTGTCGCTGTGTCGGATAGTTGTTTTGATTGGATCGTTGCCGAATCGATATTCGCGCGAATGAAAGAAAACCTACTTTGAAAGTATAAACTTATTTCTAAAATTAAAAAGATTTTTTGTCGTCAATGTTGCGGAGGTTTTCTTCTCTTTTTACATTTTCTTTTTGACACATCTGTCTCTTTTTTTTGGGTCGATATCTCACGGCTACGAGAGAGTCACGAAATGCAGACAATGCGCTACGTCGCCCGGAAACGCTTGCGTCGAAAAATGAGCCTCGTAACCGTCGGAACATACGTAGGGCAGAAAGGAAGGAAGAAGTACGGACAGACATGCACAGGGACCTTGCTTGGAACCGCATGCGCACCCTCTTCTTCTCCTCGCAGCACGGGGATGAATTCCCGTCATAAAACCGACGTGCCTTGAGCGCGAAAAATAAACGAGCGCGCCAAACAGACAACCTTTTAGAAACCGTCCTTAGAACCGCCAAATACACTCGCGTTTGTCGCATGCACTCTGGCAGTTCTCCCTTGCGCGTCAGAAATTAAAAAACTGACCAAAATGAAAACTGCATATGAAAAAAAATCAGAGTAAAATTTTTCAAATAATATTTTATTCATTCGAAAAATAATCTGAAAAAATAAGTTTTATATGTCTACTTTGTATAAGTAACTTCTGCTTTCTTTCAACGGAATACGGCACGTGAGATATTTTTTGCAAAAGAAACGCGCGCAAAAGAACTGCACATTTTTCGAAAAAAAACAAAAAAAACATGCTATCATTCGACAAGTTACCGGAATCAAAATATCGAGGTTGCTACTTGAAAAAACGAACGATTAAGACCTTCGAATCGAGCGTCGATGGTTTCAACAAAAATATGGAAAATCGCCGATGCGGCAACTTTGTTTTTCCACAAAAATACGCGCGATCGCCGCCTTCTCCGCGTTTGTAAACTGTAAAAAGTTATAGCAACCTCGCTCACAACAATAGCCAGTTATTTTCTGGATTGCTCATAGGAACACTCTTGTGTATCGAGAGAGAAACGTGGTCTCGCTAATTGACCCGTTACGACAGATAACAATATTTCTAAATTAGAAAATAAAATAGTTAATTTTGCAAATTTTATTCTACGTGTATGAGTGCGAGTTTACACGTCATGCAAAAATAATGAGAAGAAATGCGCTTGTGAATTTCATTCTCATGAATTTCGCCTGATTTAAAAGGAAATACAAAGAGTATTACACGTATACATCGAAAACATCGGTTGCAGCTAGCAGGTCTGCATTTTATTATTCCAGAGATCGCTTTCCACGGAACAACACAGTCGGATGCCGCGCTTGTGCATTTTTTCGCATCGGTGTGCGACGGTCCGATCGATGATAGATCGATCTAGAAGGAGAAAACGACTACTTCGATCGATCCGTGTCCAATCGTTGTCTGCCGTTTCCGATACGTATATCTGAAAACGGCCAGCCAGGGCTGAAATCCCCCAACGGATTTTTCTCATCGCGTTCCTTTCCACGATATGCTCTCGCGAAGAGACACATCGCCGCCGTGAAATGCCGCTCTCTGTATCACTGTCTCCTTAAATTTCCCGCAACGGGATGAAGCGCGATATCTTCCGCGTACTACCGCATGAATATCAACCGCGGGATTCCGATTATGATTCTATATCGCGGGGACTTGTCGCGGAGAAATTATTGTTTCGAATATCTGTACTGTACAACGTTTTCCTATTCGCGTTTTAAATTCGCGTAGAAAAAATTTCACGTAAACCGTAAAACTATGAAAATTTTTTTTACGTGAAAACTATGAAGGCATTTGCCTGCTCTTTATTTAATATTTTTCGGAAAATTGACTACTTTGCTTTCCCCTCCCAAATCGTATTTAAATAATCCATTTTACTCTACCAAATAATTTAAAAGTGAACATATAGTCTACATCTAACATATGTCTATTCTCGACATCCTTTTCTCCGCGCTTCAAAAGTTTATCGAAGAATATTTACGGGCGTGTGCGGACTTTCTAATCTTCTGGAAAACGAGAGACGATTTATCGCGACGCCGTCGCTATTTTCGAACGACGCCGTTCTCGCGAACGATATTCGTTCAGCTTCCTCTCTCGTCTTTCAATCGAGATTGGTTGCGGTGAGAAGCGGCTGAAACAAATGCGCTCCTATGAAGAATTGATAGGTAGATCCCGTGTGACGCAGGAATACGGCCGGCGGATTATCCGGTAACAAGCTATCCTTCATATATCGACGTTATTTTGTCAAAACCTCGCGTCACACAATGGACATTTCGTTAATCTGTACTGGGGATAAGATAAACCAAGTAATTTCATTTGAACTGTTTTTTTTTTTAACAGAAATGTAATTTTTGCAACAAAAGAATTATTTCAACAGTTAAAAATAAATGCTTTAATAAAATATCGAAAAAAGACGCGATAAATAGAATTGCAAGCGATTAAAAAGTTGTGAAATAAAAAATATCAAATTAATCAAACGGATCTGAGAACAGTAGAGAAGAGAGCTTAGTAGTTGTGTGTTTAGATGTTCTGTTATTGTGTGTGCGTGTTTGCGATATGATAGATATGTTGGAACAGGTGTGTCGATATAATATACAGGTGCGTATATGCATTTCATTCGTTAAAACCTCAATCAAATATATATTTTATCGGCTGAAAATTGTTTGGAAAACATTTTTTCGATAGATAAATAAATTCGGTATCGCGCACACTTTTTTTCATTCGCCAAGTTCCAACAACCGGATGTCACGGTCGCGCGACGTATAATGGCCGCGTGTTGTTATCTATTAGCCGACAGAGTGTGTACACTACGCACGACTGGATAGATTATTGCTGACAGAGTGAATGGCCGGCAAACGCCGTATGTTCCGCGTACTACAGATTACGGTATTATTGATTACGGAATCGAGAATGTTTACCAATATCGGCTGCCGATCGTCTGCCACGCATATTCTAAACTGTGCCACTCCGCGTCTCGCGAAACGCGTTAAGTTTAATCACGCAGGCTTGTCGATCGTTTGTGTGTGTGCTGCAAGTGCACAGTCGAGAGATTATAACACTTTTGCTATCTGTTATCTCATTAGAAACTTATCAAAAAAATTTTTTCTAAACTTTTTAACAAAAGAGAAGCGCAAGAAATTGTAGAATTTGTAAAATTAATAATTTTATTTTTGTCAAAATAAAATTGCGTGACATAATATCATCAAAGTTTTTTCGGTTTATTGAAGAATAATCATGTCTCTTGAAGAAACAAATCTCAATTTCCAGCTAAGCGACGGTACCGTGTCCGAGGCGCCGCGACGCGTTGCCGTAGAGGGTGGCCCTGGTAGCGGGCGAACCACTCTCTGCTTGCGATTATTGCACCAGTGGGCCACTCAGAACGACAGTCCCGCGCTGGCTTTTATCGTACCTCTGCGCGAGCTTCGTGGCAGTCCCGTCCTGAATTATCTCGCGCGGGAATTGTTTCCGAGAACGGCCGCGTTGGGTGACGCGGTCAGCCAGGTGTGGCGCACCTTGCACCTGATGGAGGATCGCGTGCTCTTCGTTCTCGACGGGTACGACGAGTGCGTGGGCGGACGGGCGTCGCTCGGTGACGCGGTTGACCTGCTGGAAGGTCGACTCTTCCCTGACGCCAGAATCCTGGTTACGTGCTCGCCCAGTAACTCGACCGCTCTCGCGCCTCTGGTTCAGCGCAGGATTCACTTAGCCGGTCTTGAATGGCTTTACGTGGAGCGGCTCTGCGTGGCCTACTTCATTCACAACGACATCGCCGAGAAGGCCTGCGAGTTTCTCGAAGCGCTTAATGTGCAACCGCAGCCTGTACGCCAACTCGGCCAGCATCCGCTCGGCTGGATCATGCTCTGCTGCTTATATCAGGTAATTGTTATTGGTTTATAAAAATTATTTATTGTGTTTTCTGTCTCTTGGAAACGCTCTGATACGCAAACACATGCGAATCTATTTTATCAGGACTCTGGAAGTCTGCCGACCGAAACAAGCGCTCTCGTGCAAGCAGCGGTGAAGTGCATCGTGAAGAGAAGCTTAGAGCCACCAATCCCTTATAACGAAGAGATTCCGGGCCATTGCAGAAAACGTCTCGAGGACTTTGGCAAGGTGTCTCTGGCTGCGTTGCGAGAAGGCAGGTGTTGTTACACGGAGGCCGAGCTGCGCGCACGTGGCGGCGGCATCGAAGTCACTCGATTTGGTTTTCTGACGAGAGGACTGACTTTTGGTCAGAGACGCAAGACTGAACTTTACACGCCAATCCACATGGCAGTAGCTGAATTTCTCGCAGCGTACTATCTCACATCAGTAGCGCAATATGCCAATATTTTACGTCGCGAATTGGAAGGTTTGCCTTCAGGCATCATCAGTCATCTAGCCGGTCTGCTGGGCCCGAAGACACATTTGATCCTGAATCAGTTGTGTCCGCTTGAAGTGCCACCTAGAACTGTGTTCTCGTTGCTGAAAGCGGCCGGTGCGTCTGACGGCAATATCTCGGCGGTCTGCAGATTGGTTGGAGCCGGTCCCGGCTTCGGACCCGCGCCCAACGAACGACCGCCGGCTCCGCTGGTACATACGTCTCCTCTGGAGCTCGAAGGATGGGCCAGGATCCTAGAAAGTTCTGCTTGCACGCTCGAAGCGCTCGAGGTGGTTTTCCAAGTGGAGCGGGGATCAGATCCACGATATCTGGACGATTTCTTCGACGCGCTCGCCAGCAACGAGAGCGTCAAACTGGTCAGGATCACGTCTCTGCTGGGACAGGAATTTCCGGCGGACGAGGCGCAGCGACTGGCCGGACATCTGAAGAGCGTGCTCGGCAAGAAGAAACTCAACGACTTCGAGCTTGTCATCACTTGTCTCGAGGAGGCGGCTCATGACAGGTGAGTCGTTTTACAAGTATCTATATTTATTTGGCGAGGCAAACTCCGAATTGTTCTTCAACCGCGATATTCCCGTGGGCGACAAGTTTCGAACAACTTGTCGCAAGATTGCAAACTAAGCGTTTCGGGAAAATAAACTATATAATGTGAGCTTAATCTTAGGTATATATACATATAAGTGAGTTGTCGAAATATACAAACGTTTTATCGGCAAAATAGTACTCTGACATAATATTCCTGTTTTTTCCTTTTCTTTTCTTATACTTTTGCATACTTAATTTTTTTTTATTTCCTATTATCACTCTTTTGTTGTTTTTGTTCTTTTTTGTATTCTCGATAAAAGTTTTGTCTAAAATTTCCACGGATGTGAGCTCCGTTTCGTCGCGTGCTTCTCAATCAACTTTTCGCGTCGAAAAGAATCCGATCACTTTACGAGTCGAGTCACTGAATCGATACGCGCGCGCGTGACTCAATAACCGGAAGGATAAAGAACCTGACGAACGTGTCGTGCGTTATTGTGCTTCGACGACGCTCGATACAGCGCGGCACCGTCGACAGCCTCAACGACGAAGAGTTATTACAGAAAGCTAGCTTGTCCGTTCGGTCGTATATGAGGTCGGTCAAGACACACAAGTAGTCGACAAGGAATATTTGCTCTTCCGCACTGCAAAAAAGAAGCGCGATAAACGAAAAGACGTGCAAAGATCTATATTTAGACTTTTGTGTGAAAGATAAAAGCCAAAGGAAAAAAGAAAGAAAAGTAAAGTAAGAATAATGAAAATTTTGTGTCTTTGAACATGTATCGCTCTTTAGATTTATCGTCGTGTTTTGTTTTTGTAAAGAAAACATTATTTCTCTTCGCAAGAGAATAATAAGTTATTTAACTTGTATAAACTGTTCAAAATATAGAACTTATGGAGTTTCGTCATATTATGTATACACAAGTAAATAGTCTTTTCGTGAGTCCATTATATTCATGAATATGATAAACTTTTGATCCGTCGTTACATACAGCATGTAAATCATCAGGATTTATCGTTAAACTAGTTTCAAGCATCTTCCGAAATTTCCGTCGCGCGATTTCACATCAAAATTGAGAAATTTGTTTTGTCGCGCGAAAAAGGCGCGACAAAAATGTCCATCGTGCAGATATTTGTCTACGCTCCCCGAAGAAACGACAGACGTGGAAAAAGCGTGTTTACTTTAAGCGAAAACCGGACGAATATACATACGTTTGCATAGTCGCGCGTGGTTTCCTCCCACATGTGAGAGCTTTCGTCGTCGTCGCTGCGGAAAATCGTTCCTGGTTTTCGATCTCGAAAGAAAATTGTGTAAAAATATATAGTTTTGAAGTAAAGATTGCACGAGATCCGTGATCAAAATATCGTGAAAAATGTTAATAAAAAAGACGTTCTTTTCTTGTTATTTTATTAATGCAATTGTGTGTGCGTGCGTGTGTGCGTGTGTGTGTGTACAGAGCTTTTTCAAAGTAACCTTTTAACAGAGAGTTTCTTGCGTTGCTTCTTTTTGTCTCTTTACGTCTTTGTTGTTTTTCTCAATGATGACGATATTAATTTTTTGTTGACGCTCCCTTTTTGATTAACTCGAACTTCACTCGCTTTTTCATTTTATGCGCGCTCTTGAGCTTCGTTTGCCTCTGTTCTAGATTTCACATTTTTCAATTCCCGCCGCGCTTTACTCTCACTTTCCGCATTCGTGTCCCCGAGGAGACAGCGAAAGTATTTTTGCGGACAGGTTCTTGAACTTCTCGTTTGCCGAGAAACTTACTGCAGCGTGGACTTCGAATTCGAGATGGAGCAGACACACGTGGAATTCTAAATCGCCTATGAAACATTATTACAATTACCGATTCTTCTTCGAGTTGTTCGCGATACAGAGCGTTCTATATCTAAAAAAAATAAAAAAAAGAAAACTTTACAAAGAAGATATCTTTCATCTCTTATCTCGAGAAATTTTTGTCAGGCACAAAACACGTCGCATTCTCGATTATATATTCCGGACGTATCGTGAGTTCCAGTTTTTTCGGTATATAAGGTACAAACGCAAACGGCATATAACAATGAGAGTGCGCTCTCTGCAGCGAGTATGTGCAGATAGTAACTACGGATACTTGGAGAAGAAAGCTCAAAGAAGAAAAGGGAAGAGCCACGATGGAAAATTAGAAAACGACGAGACGAGCTTTAAAATCCGCGACTGAATTCGCTCATTCGCCGTTTCTTGTCCTCTCTCGCTGTTTCCCTTTTATTGAATCTCTGGCTTCAACCCCTCTTCGAGTTCTACGCTCTTATCTGAGTTCATGTTGTGTATATATCGTCGTTTTATTTCTTTTCCACGTAACGTGCGATGTTTGATTTTTTTTCCATAAAAATACATACCAGATTTCGAATTGATCGAACGAAACCGAATTTGACGAGTCGAAAATGATTGAAAATAAACACTTCAATTCATGCCGAAATCATTTCCGACTATTTTGATTCTGACTCGTTTTCCGAAAAAAAAAAAGATCCCTCGACATATTCGCAACGCGAAAAATAATTTTTTCACTTGTGGTATTTTGTTCAATCCATTTTGTAATTGAGCTTTCGTCCATTCTGCATTTCGTCATTGCTCTTCCCTTACAACGCGAATGTTCAACTTTTCTCTCGCGCTGCCTCTTCAAGCTTGTACGAGAACAGCACGAGAGCAGAGTACCTATCTTTTTCGTGATGCAACTGCGAGGAACCAAGGGATAAAAGAGAACCTAACTACCATTTGCCTCGAAGCAGAAAGCTTTCTCTCTTTCTTTCTCTTTCTCTCTCGACGATACGACCGCCAGCTCATTGTTTCGCATCGAGACGTTCTCCTTGTTTCAACTCCACTTTCACCCCACCAAGTCCCGATTGCACTTTACGCTTCATTCTGTCGCCTTTTCATAACGCCGACTCCGTCTACTTCGTGTTTGACGCGTTTTGAAGATACAGACTCTATTTCCGTTTCTTTACACGGAATCGATCAGGCGATCGTCGACTCTTGAATATTCCTGAAGAGTTCTCGTCTCATTTCTACTTATAGTATTAAGTAAAAATTCTTTTCCGTAGAGTTTTTTCCAACGACTTCGGAAGGTAAAGCGAATGTTGAATTAATATCACGATTCAGTTATGAGAATTCTGTCGTTATTGCAACTGCATTTAACTGCAAGTTCCTGTGCTTTTTGCGAATACGCTGCTTTCGAGCTGTGGCCGCAATTTTCTCGCTTGCGTCTCGAATTCGCAACGACGAATTCCGCGCTTAAGCTCTGATAGTAACAGTGGCGTAAGCAGCTAAATAAGAAATGAGATAAAGCAGAAATCATGACTAAAATGAAGCAAAACAGAAGAAAAAGATGTAACACACATTGAAAAAATATAAAATAACAACGGAAAGAAATTTTTATACTTTTAAGTTATATGCAAGTTTCATATCAAAATACAGAATACGTTTTTTCTTCGTTCCTAAGTTCTAAGCCTTAGTTACGCCACTGACTGACGGCAATTTTCAACTCTGTGCTCGATGCAACATGCGAACATCTTTCCGCTTCTCGCTGTTGGTATCCCGCGTGCGAGAAAATCCAGGTTCTCGCTTACTGTTCCCCGGAGAAGCACCGGGGATTTTGCATAATGCGTATCCGTGCGCGCGCGTTGAAATCCACCGGAGAAATAACGTTGCGAATAGACAGCGTGAAATGCGCATTATACATGCATAAATATACGCAGACGAGTCCGCCAAACTTCCGCGCCGCTAACTCTCGTCGCCGACCGAATTTACATCGGTCGTGTGCTTCGCGCGGATGCGCGGTTACATTTAGAATTATATGTATATCGTGTAATCCGGACGTAAAAGCTTCGAAAATGCCGTGCTCATATAATCGCCGACGTTATTTACATCGGCTGGTTTTTTTTTCTTTACTTTGGCGGAATGTAACAGCCGCATAACGTAACGTCGAAATGGAAATTCCTATGCGCTTTCCATTTGGCATAATTCATATTCATGTAACAACTATAATGTTAACCGCACTTTCCGAACAGACCGATATGACATGTATAATCCGTATGAAATTCGCACTAAAAATGCTCGCAATTTATGGTGGATAATTCATGCATCATAAATTGTAAAACCTATCTGTACGTGAATATTTATCTGCGTGTGCATATGTTATATTAGACTAAAATCGCAATTTTTCTGCGAATTTATGTTAATTTAATTGCCTTCTTTCCTTTTCTCTTTTAGTTGTTTATCAGTCAAGAATTGTTCAACAATAAATGACAGTGAAAGTAAAAAGCGACGATATACGTCTGAAGAAACGTCTTATTAATACCCTCATTAACATGATTGATTTCAGACTCGAGTGCGTGGTAAACGCTCTTTGTCGCGGCTTGAATCACGCTTCCGCCAGCCTGTCACGTCTTGTGCTCGACATGAATCTGTCCGGCGAGCAAGTGTCCCGAGTCTGCGAGGCACTTCGCGGCTGCATTCAAGTGCAGGCGTTGCACTTGCCCCATTTAGGCTGCGGATGCGAAGGCCTGGCCTCGGTGGCCGAACTACTGAAAGAGCGGCCGTTGTTGGCACTCAATCTGGCTGGCAGTTGGGGCTCCAAGAATGAGGATCCGTCCAGCTCTGGCATCAGTATGGGTAAAACCTTGCCATTATTGTGTGTGCGTGGTCCGTTCGATTTAACGTGGTCCGGTGCGATTTTCCGAATGTGTCTTTTACAAAAATTTTATTTTTGCGATTTATATAAATAAATATTTTAAACAATTCTCGATATATCTGAAAAAGAACGTTTATGAATTGTTGGGCTTATACAAGAATATTCGAAAAGTATTTTCATTGAAAACATTTAACAGTTTTTGTGCTGACAGAATTCAATTTCTGGGCAATTTTACTTTGCAGTTATTTTATCCGATTGTAATGTTATTAAAAATATATTGAATTTAAAAATTTACAAACAGATATCACTTTACTCTCTTACAACGACTGTCTTTTGTAATACAAAAATCAATTACCTCTATTTTTAAACCACAAAAAATATAAATGCGCATCTCAATAAATTGCGTCGACAATATCATTCCGAGTTTCACTAATCGATATAATATTTGAGTGTGCGATCTCTGTATTGTCTCAATGAATTTTCAACGAAATATATCAAATCTTCAATATATCGTACATTATTGTTCCGATCAGATTGAAATAATAAATACGCGGGAACTCATACACACATACGCGCGCGCCATGCAGAGAGTTTCCCTTCTCGCCATCGTTCATTCACAGCTTCGAAAGAAGAGCAATTACAGACAGACACCCGCGGCGTACATTATCCGGAGTGAGCCAATCCGTTTGCAAGAGCCAGTCGTTTCGCTCGCCGAAGTACGCGAACGGCTTCTCTCTCGCATCTTCTCTCTCTTCCCGCGAAATTACCAATCGATTGGACGCTCGACGACTTAAAGTGGCTGCGTTTCGTCGCCTGTCGTCGACTTTTGCACCGCGTGAGATTACTCGCGTATTCTCAAGGGAATCTCTGTGTTCATTTCTCTGGCTAACATGTTTTTTTTTTTTTTGGCTGAAAAGAGTCTTTGCAGAATCATGAAGAATTTTTTACGATGTAAGAGAAGTTAATTAACTGCGTTCTATTAAATAAAATTGTTGAAAAGGATTTATAATCTAAAGACACATTTGTTTTGAATGCGACTCTCGAAAGTTTCAGAGACAATACGTTCTTTAGTATTATTATTATTATTACGTAGGTGTTAATCTCAAAGTTTTTCTAATGACACCACTATTTTGGTCGCACAATGACTCGAAACGAGACTAAGCGCCGTTACAACTTTCGAGCTGGTAAGGTCTGTGCGATTAACGATTATTATGTTAGTTCAGAGTTTGCTTATCAACTCTGCTAAAACACTGCGTGAGAATACTGTTTATTTATTAAACGTACAAATAGTAACCGCTCGTAATTTTTCATGTGCATTATAATTACAGTTTCTCAAAAAAACATTGTTATAAAAGCACAACAAACAATAATTCTAGTAAACTAACAATATTTTAATTAAAACATTGCACGATAAACAAAATTGTAACCTTCTAAAACAATCTCAGAGGTTTTTTTCAATTTCTAAAAAACTTGAATCAAAATTATATATTATGGAATGATCTTTCGAAATCACTTAGCGTTTTCTAAAATGTTTGAGGTTTGCCCGTAGGTTTTCAAAAGAAAGTAATATTGTGCCTGAAGATTCGCATCTGCTCTCAGATATCCCTTTCTAATCGTCTCCTCTCTTATTTTGTTTCCGAAAATCGCTTTGCGTCCTCATCCGCTACAATGGCCGCTTCCTTGATCGTCGAATTCACTGGTCTCTCGCCGACCAGAGGCATCCAATCACGTTAAAACGCCTTGTATAAGCATTGAATCGTCCCGAGATCGTATAAGCGGCACACGTAACAGCGGTACACATTTCTTTGATTGCTTCAAACAATATATCGATCGTTGATGGTGATCGGATAAAACTTCAAGAGGTTTTCATACAGTGTTCATACATTGTTTCTCATCGTCATCGTCAAGTTTGCATTTATATTTAACATCGAGCTTTCGTATGTTTAACGTAGGCAAAAAAAGTAACGAATCTTTATCGAGAATATAAAAAGCAACGATCGAAATTGTCTGTCACTTATACTAACACAAAGCATTCACATCGAGTCGAGAAATATGAAATGCAAATTAGACAGCGAAGCATAAGCTATTGACGCAGCAAAATTGCTTTTTCCATTCTCTTGTTCCCGATCATCCCAACTAGGTTGTTGACGCGAATCGGATTTTATTATAATTAATTCAGTGCGATACGCGAATATAAACTCGAAGCAACGTGCACATTGATCGATCGGAGTAGAGTAAAAAGTGTTCGTTGTGTGTTGTCGCGGTCGTGAACTTAATACAACTTTAGCAAGAAATATCTATCTCTGTGTACAAGACGGATAATAATTAATATCGACTTATGCATTTGCAAGAGTCTCTCGGTTAGGAATAATATTATAAATGAATTTACGCATCAAACACACACACACACACACACACTTTCTCTCTTTTTTCTTTCCGTAAGACAACAAATTTTAATGAGTTTGTAAGAAACTTTTGTTACATCTCGCACAGATGAGATAATAATTAAAAATATATTATGTATTCACGAGTAATGGAAGGAAATTTTACGAAATATGTAGGAGCAAGAGATGTAAACAATCATCATGACGATCATCACATTGCGTCACGATCATCGCGATTAACAATGAAATCGTCGAGTACGTTATCTCGTCAGATTAATCATCACATTCGAATGATCGCGCGACGACGTAACGCGAATTTGCGATCTAGTTACGACGTAACTTCCTATTATGGCGTGCAACTCCGCCACTACCCCGGCGATGTCCATCAATTTAATTCTCAACGACGGCGAGAGGAAAGGGGAGAAACGACACATTTGCACGTCGCGCGTGTCTAAGTATGCGCGCTTGAGAGAGAGAGAGAGTTTGCGCGCGCGAACTTTGTGAACAAAAGTTAACACTTATTAACAGCTTAACTTGGAAATTCTCTAAGGACTATGTACGAGAGCGAGATGAAAGGACGAAATACTGTCCGTTCGTTGCAAACGAAGTCGGAAATCCTCGCTGCCGGCTGGCAGACACGACTTTCTCGTCACCCAGTAGACGTAATTAATCCGACGGGTTAGACCAGGCACACGCCTTGTATGTGTACCGAGTAATCTGAAACGAACGGAAGCGTCTCTAGCATTGAATAAAGCGGAAACGATACGACACGCTGAAATCCAACCGACATCGCTCGGTTATCGTTTACTGTTGTTGGATCGAATTTGAGCAAAGTGTTTGAGGAAACTAAAATTACGGTAATCTCCCTTCGTTGCGGTTCATATTACAAATAAAATATCAATATATACGTAACTGGAGAAGAAAATTTATAAATTGATTACATGTTGCGTTTCGCGTTAATTTCTTATTTGCAATTAATTGAATGATTTCGATGTTACGCCTACTTCGACGATGTCTACTTTAACGCGACAATTTTACTCAGGTTCAGGTTCAGGTTCCGGCAGCAGCGGCTGCGCTTCTAGCACTCTTGGCACCCTTCCATTAAATCGCTGTTACTCGTCGTTGCCGAGGGGTGCGTTAGCGGCTTACGGTAGTCTTACGCGACCCGCAACCTTGCCTCGTCTTCCTCTGGGTCTAGGTCTGGGTCCGGCGCCCGGCACCGGCAATGGGCCTCTGCCGCAAAATGATCGAGATCGTGACAGCAACGGTAGCAGCAAACGAAATAGCGACAGCGTCCTATGTCATCGACTACCTCTGTTGCATCCTCTTCCGACTTGCGATGTTGCCAGTCATCAGGGCACTGGCTTCCACGAGATATTCAACGCCATCAGGTAAGTATTTTTATTATTTTTGTAAAATATTATATAAATTTGGAACATATGCACGAAAAGAAGAGAGAATTATATGATATTAACGAGAAAAAAATATTGTACAAATAATACGGTCGCTTTTTTATTTTTCAATATATTTTTTGTTGTTTTTATTATTTATTAAAGTCTATCTGAATAAATGCAGTTAATATTTCACAAACAAAATTAAATCTGCAGTTGCTGCGAGATGTCAATGCCTCGTAAATCTCGATCGATCTTCGTCGATCATGCGTTCCAATAAAGCCCGACACGAAAATCCAATAATTTTGCCTAGGATGACGCTAAACGCGGTAATGTTAATAATTATGCGCGGCATTTCATTATCGACTTAATCACATTCGCCATTAGCGTCATAATTAAAGCGCATGTTTTACGGTCGACGTGAATTGCATTGAGATAAACGACGAGTGACGTTCGGTCTTGATGCGTATTTTTATGCATAAATGAATATAACGCCGTTCCACCGTATCGAGCCGTGTGTTCTCTATCATGGCAATTCGAATGAATAAAATATATTCAACGAACGGAATATCATATTGTCTCTCATGCTGACACATTGACATAATAATCGTGAAACACATGCAAATTCGTAAATTCAGTTACATAGAGAGATGCGTTTAATGTCTTTACTCTTTTTCTATTTCTCAATATCTTCATTCGCATTTTCGTAATAAAAATGAATTTACAAAAGTTCCCTGATATTCGTAAAAATTCGACAGAAATTTTGATTAAACCGTTTTTTTTTACCGAAGTTTCAGAGAAAAATTTTGCGGCAAAAAAAAAAAGACAAACTTTAGAAGAAAGATGTCACTTTAAGAAAAATAATTTCCATTGCTATTCCATTCGTTCTTCTCTCGCAAGTTCTTTTATGTGCATATAAAAAAACAGACATATTACATTCACAGGTTGTGGAGTAAACTCCGCAAATGACTGAACAACTTGTCTCTTCTGATTACGTCGAGGACGAGAAACTTACCGAAAATAAAAATTTGCGCGATCTAGGACAAGAAAGTATGTCCAAACTTGGCGAGATTTTCTTCTCTTCTTGGGCGGCGGGTAAACGAATTATGGAAATTAAAGAGAACAAGCGAGAATATTTAGTTGGCAAAATTATTCAAACTTCGCTACGATGGCGAGCACGCACTTTAACAGGAAGCTGTCGGACCTTCTCAACATTACGTCAACAGCTGTCTCTTTGCCGAAAGGTTCAAGACAGAAATCGCGTTTGAAATTCGTTCTCGGTTCGATATCGAAGAAACGAGACGCGCATTCGTCGAATAGAATTCTGAGCATGAGACACGGTTCCGAAAGTCTTCTCTTGAAATTCAGGAAAGTTCGGCGCTATATTTCGCATAATTACCGACACTATCTGTTCTAATTATCCATGCGAATCTGAGCAGCTTCGCACGGATAATTTGTGATATAATTATTCAAAGATGAACCTTGTTCCATAAAATTTTAATATGCACGATAGCTTAAAATTCACTTTTAACGTTTATTTAGAATTCTTTTACTAACGCAGACTTTAGATTTATTACAACAATTATATATGTATGCATATACGAGGAAAACAATTTCGATGTTTTTGAAAAACCGAGTAATTAAACTGGGATGTGAGAGCTGACTCTATCATAGAATTATAGATATTAATTTATATCCGCACGTAGATCTCTACAGTATCTTATATATCTTTGGACCATTAATAATATTTAAAACAGCGGCTGCGTCTCGCGATGATTTATAGCTCGTGTAATCCTCTAAAGTGTCACGCGATGTGCCCAGGCCAACCGGAGGAAGGAAGTCGATGCATTTCTCGCAGATGCGAACCCGGCGCGGATGCTTCCAACTGTATTCTAAAGATCTCGGAAAAGATTTCTTAAGACCGCGACGGGAATAAAAGTTCCGCCGCCAGCTGCAGTTCTCTACCGGTCGTTCTTCTTCTTTTCCGCGACCAGATTGTTACAGCGGAGATCACTCGATATTAATTTCAAAATTCGCGATATAAATAACTTATGCTCCAGTTTTTTCGCCGATTAATTGTCAATTTCTCCATTCGATTAAAAAAATAATTTTACTTACTCTCGCACAAATTTTCACTTCCAATTTACAGCCTCCTCTTCTGGATGGTTTGTTTTTCGGCGCGAACAAATTAACTCGGCGTGAAACACGATAAAATATGCGGCACTAATTGGAATCGCAAAGCAACATAAAGGTTAATGAAACCGCATTTTGCGTATTATTGCGGATTATCGCCGCGTAATATCGCGTATAAGAAAATTACGTTGTTATCTATTACATTTCGCCGTCGGTGGATAGATTCGTTGAACAATTTGTCGAGATTTTATATATTTGTTACCGATACTAAATATAGCGATTTGTCTTGCACAAAGACGCGACTTCGATGCATGCGCAAATCTATAATTATGCTTCCTACAACATTCTTGCGTCGCGTCGTATAAATCAAAACGGCAAGCGCGTGATTCTCAACAAAATGTCAGCTAGATATGTCAACATGTTTTTTTTCTTTTTTTTTTTTTTTTTTTTTTTTTACAGAGTATGTTCCGCGAAAAATACGGGACGGCTTTGTCGCAATCATACTTGTGTATGTGTGTAGCAACGCGCCATATATATACATATGGCGAAGGTGATATTTTTAATTGAAAACTCGCTTTCGTCGAGTCGCGGCGCAAATGCCTGATATAAATTGAAAATCTCGGCGGAAAAATATATTTCCGAGATTATTTCTGGCACGAGAACGCACTGTCCACTTTTCCGCTTACTTTCGGACGACAGCGCGAACGTATTTCCGTATAAAATATTCAATTCTGCGTTCGGTTTTTACCGCCCTCCACATACGTGTTGTTTACCATCGTTTGACTTTTGCATCGTTCAACTCTTCAAACTTACACACGAGCCGTACTGAAAATAATGCAAGAGGAACAGCGAGCTCTCCACATCGGAAAAATATCAGCATTGAACTCTCAACTTTTCGATAGGATTTGTCATGTTTGCGAAGTAAAAATCAAAAGACAACTTTCCAGTTTTTCTTTCAATCGTCGATTTAATTCTGGTTATAAATTGCACGTGAAAGCAACTATTAAAGTTAGCGGTTATATAACGCCATAGTTTCTCTAAACTTGCAAAAAATCAATATGCTTCGTCATGTTCTGCGGCTAAAAGAGAGATCGATGTATCGCGCGGGATTGGCTCTATAAATGACGTTTATCGTCCCGGAAAAGAGATGAACCGCGACAAAGTGGACTAATCGATCTCGCTTCCTGTCTGCCATCCTTCATAAACGCGCTGTCCAAGATTTTCCATAAGCGTCAAAATATACACGTCGATGCCAGTCGCGAGCTGGCTCGACGAAAAGGATCGTCCGTCATAATCGATACCTATCGTCGAAATAACGACGGGCTATTTCGTCTCCGAAATTTCGCAAGTCACAACGAATTGCTGCGATCTCTTTTCGAAGCCCGTTAAAAGCGATTGAAATCTATCGATCATTCTATCTAGATCCGTCCATGAGCTCCTGACATATATGTTGTCACGGTCGACGCGTAGACGAATAAAGAAGTCGCGTGTTTGCTTTCACAATGCTCTTTATTGCCACGAAAACGCGTTACAAGCAAGATCGGAATCGTAAACGTCGCGCGTCCGAAGTCGTCCCCCGCGTAATTTGAAACTATCTCTGTTACACCGCCGTCAGTAGGGGCAACCTCTTCGTCTTCTTTGCGACGGCCGAGCGGCGCATATACCGGCCGGCCGCAACAATATTATACATATTAGTGGAATTTTATTTCGAATATTATTTGAAATAACATGTTCAACGTCAGTCAAGTCGGGCTTTCCGTTTGGTTGAAGATCGGAATATTTCAGTGAAAAATGGTCTCTCCGAACGTTATATAATTGGATTAAAGAAAAAAAAATCGACGTTTGTGAGTTTTATTAAAAAGAATGTTTAATCGTAAAAGATTTCACAGATTTCTTTGATTTTTACAAATTAATTTGTTTCACAACGATGTAAAGTCGACAATTTGTTAAATCGACCGTTATCTTTGCGAGATATCAAACGTCCAAAGAATCGAAGAAATAAATTGTTCTCATCTAACATAAATCCGAACGTGTCAGATTCAAGGGGATCACTCGCAATAAATCAAACGTAAAATAAATTTAGGTATATCGCCTCTCTAGAAATTTCGTAATAAAGAGACTATAATTTTTTTTCTTATTTTGAGTTTTTATGATCACAAGAAAAATCAGTGTTTGAAATATCAGCTGAATACAAGAGTAGACATTTGTAGAGTTGTTTTCGAAGATACATTGTGAGCGAAGAGATGCTTCTCTTTGGTAGCGAAATAAAATAATTCTGATTATTCTAAAATCCTGACGGGAACGGTACTCGCATATGTGCTTATCAACACATTCCGTCTCGGCAGAATAAATATTTTACGATTGTTACGAAATGTTTGCTTTCCGCGAACGGCGAACAAAGCGCAGGTATCGCTCCTTTATAAGAGCGTAAAGTCGAGTAACTTCGAATACAGTGGCAATAAAAGGCGACGCGATAAAGTCGGTGCCGAGGAGGAGTTAACTCTCGGCAAAAATGCGCCGTGTTCTATTTTCCTTTAAAATCCCGCGCACCCAGCTTTCGCGACTTCCGGCGGCGCGTCCCGCCGCAAAATCCCCTGCGCCAGTAAAACTGTCGAAACTTAAGCGCAATACCACGGCCGTTTGACTTACAATTGCGACTCTATTACGTCGGAGTTTATCCGTGCAATAGTTTTTCAGATTGCAATAACTGTTCTTCGCGCAGGAAAAAGCGAAAATCTCGTCGCGGCGCATTTCAACATACGTATATCGCGATTTCGCAGACGTGATTGGTAGATCGATCGGAGTAAACACAAAAATAACTTACAAATATTTTTTTCATTTATTAGTTGAAAAAATATTTTAGAGTTTAATTTGTAATTTTTAATTACAATTCTGATTTAATATGCAAATATAAATAAAAGCAATTTTATTTATAAGAATTTTTCATTATAATATGTGTATCTGTATCGTGGATTTTTTATCTCTTTTGCGAATGACGATATCAGCTAAAATATACAAATTGAAACAAGAGAGAGGAATCCTGTATATTTTTATGAATTGTCTTTGTTACGCGTGATATTGAAATAACGAGATGTTTTGCCAAAGCCACGGAAAATTAAGCGCATTCGACGAAAAAATACTCGCACGTTTCGAATCATTCGCGTATTATTTATTTTATGTCGAGGGAACTCTTTTTCTCCACGTTATGAAGAACGGTAGAACATCATTTGTACTTCTCCACAAGTTCCAAAATTCTCTGAAAAAAAGAAAGATAAAATTGCGGATCACATGTTAAACTTTTTATTAAAAAACGTTTATTATTGTATCTTCTTTCTATAATATTATATACATCCAATTTTTGTCTCTTCTCTTGAAGAGAGGTACAGAGAGAATTTGGTTTTAATTCTCATGGCGAGACTTGCAAAAAAACGCTTCACACAACGGCAATTCACGACCCGTCAGTGGATTGCGAGAGAAACGATCTCAGAGGATCTTTTCGCGACCGCAAGCGCGTTTTAAATCGAAGCCGCAGCGTACACACCGGCCGTAAGATATTCCTCCCGCTTTCGAAATCCAGAGCTTTATTACGCGAGCTTGGCATGGCATGGGGTTCACCGCGCTGCAATGCCGTTTCTCCCGGACGCGTGGAAACGTTTATTTTTGTTGGGAATTCGCGGCGCGTACGTTCTCGCCGTGGTGTAGTGGGTATATTTTTGTTCTCTCCACGATAGATAAAGAGAGAAAGAAAGAGAGAGAGAGAAAGATACGTCGAGAGGTATAGCGGTCGAGCGGATTTACCGTATTCCCGTGCGCGCGAATACCGTTAAAGGCAGGGGCCATTAGACGTATGTACGTAGCAGACGTATCTACGTATCGTGGTGGCGGCATAGCAGTCGAGAGTAAATATGGGCCGAAGTAGATACCATTAAATCCAGACGCGCGATACAACGCGGCTGTTGTGTTACTGCCGACCGACCGGGACTACGAATCGTCCGTCTTAAATTGCCGCCATTAAACGCACGTACGCGCACGTAAATCCACAGCGGTATTGTCGACCGCTGTCGCAATTTGATTATTCGCTCCTGCAATTCGGCTCGCCGCTGTCTTACGCTGATATGTTGCGTCGCACGTGTTTGTTCATTAATGTGTTTCGTCGTAGTGACGTTGATCGATCTCTCGCCGCGAGATTGCACGGCGAGGAGACTGTTTGAGAAAGATACGCGCGGCCACGGTCGGTGCGATAATTGCGTGAAAAATGTTTCGTTAAACTGACTGAAACTTCACGAGAAAAATTGAAGATGAGACGAAAATAAATTGAAGAATTTAGAAATTAACTATTCGTAAATGTAATTTATTGATAAGAGTTTATTTTTTAACGCTCTTTACGCTTCTTTTTCTTAAGTTGTGTCGAAAAAAAATCGATCTTTTTAAGAAACATTAATACGGAAATATGTAAAATTTCGTCCAACTTGTGTGTCTTAAAGGTTTCAATAACAGAAAAAAAGACATAAGTATAAATTTTTTCGCGATTTTATGTATCCGGAAGTTTTCTATCATCGTCGTGAATAGCCATTTTCTCTGTTATAAGATTGATGATCGGAGACGAGACAGAGATTGCCGTCAGGCACTTTTACGTTTCTCTTTTACTTAACGGCAAACTCTTGTCCGCAATCGAGACGGACTATCATCAATCTTAAATGATTACTGCTTCCATCGGCTGATTCGATTAAATCTTCGTTCTTTATTCGATTCGGCGAGTTTTCATTTTTCTTGTCGAAGTCGAAATCGAAATGTACACGTTATGAGAGTTGATATGGTAATAACACTTTGTAAGTGATTCATTTATAGCAATGATTTCAAACAAAAAGCGCACTTATACTTTATTTTAATTTCTGTACAAATTTATTTACGGATTAATACAAACAGAAACTTTTCTGCAAATCTGGCTGATCGGCAGCGTTCTGCTTCGCGTTTCAGAGAGCCAAACTGCAAACTAAGGTCTCTGAATGTGTCGAAATGTCTTTTGGGTGGCCTGGATGCGGGTTGTTTGGGCGAGACCATTAGAAGAGCCCGCAATTTGGACGCTCTGAGAGCCGCTGGTGCATCGAGACCAGCCGATGTGATGCCTCTCGTGTTGGCTCTCACGGAAGCGCCGTGTCTCCAGCTTCTAGATCTGTCCAGTCCTCGACTAGCTCTGGACGATCATCCCTCGAGGTTATTGTGCCACGCTCTGGCCAGGAACACAACTCTCAAGTTGCTCAGTCTGGAGGGATGGACGTTTCGGATAGAAGTAAGTAAAATATGATTATAGAGTCATGAAAACTTCAACATGCAATATATATATATATGACACTCGCTATTATATCTCAATGAGGATCGCGTATGTATAAAGAAAACGGTCAAGCGTATAGTTTAGTTGTGTCCTGATGTCGTTTCTTTTCATACTCTTGCGAACAAAAAGAAGCAATTCGCGAAAATGAGAACACGAACGGAAAAATAAGGAAGAAGCGAGAATTATTTGCTCTGTCGTGCGAACGTGCAATTCGGAAAAGTAAGAGAATGATAATATACCTTCCTATTGAAACCAAATAAATTCATCAATTTTTGGATTCATTGTTACGAACCTGAGATCACCTCTAAATTGTTTTTCAATATTTGAAAAGTTCTCGTTCTTTGTATAATATTCTTTGTATAAATATTAAAGACACTGTGTTTTGTTTATTAATTAATTAATTAAAAATAATCTTTACACAAATTTATATAAAAAGATGTTTTTTTTATATGAAATGTTTTGGTAGTTTTATTTTGCTTTAGTTAACAATAAATGTTCGATTAAAGTTAATATAAATTCGAATACTTTGTAGATAATTAATTATCGTTTTGCTTATTGAAAAACCAGCCTTATTGAGCGGTCCATTATCTACATTTGAATTATACATACGCATCACTTTATTCTTCAATGATATCAAATATGTCTTAACAACAGCGATATTTGCAAATCATTAGCTGCAATAATCGTTGAATATAAAATGTGGTAGAAATTGCGTAATTCCGATGCATTTTCAGCGCGCTACAATCTTCACGTTCGATAAACACCTCTTACGAACAGAACGCGTTCGCTCTCTCTTTGCCTCTCTCTCTCTCTCTCTTATCATTGTCGCTTTGCTTCCGTAACAATAATACAATAATTAATATTTACTGACGTCAGAGAGCGGCGCGGCGATTAAATAATTCCAGATTAACGTGAGCGCGCAGAATGCGCCGACCACGCGCGTTCCCGATGTCGTAATAACGTGGCGCTTATCGTTAACTGTTTTGCAGCGAATTTCCACAACCATGGTTTGCCTAGCTCCCAGCTTCATACTCTCGTTCAATACATAATATCTTCGCTTTTATGCACGAGAGAAACAATCTCGCCCCTCTATTTTACTCTAAGTTTAACAATTTCTACACATTTTTTGCAAATTATTTTACAAGACACTTACGTATCTCGATAAGTTTCATTGTAAGTTTATTTCTGTATTATTTCTCTTAACATCATTTGTACAATAGTTAAAAGTCTTTTGAGAATATATCGCTTTTTAATTTATGAATAACTGTACAAACTAACTCTCTTTCGAAATCGATCACAATCTATTAAAATCGCACTCTTTGCTTTTAATCAAAGTGAACTTTATAAAAACAATTTTTTCTTCGTCGCTGTATACAATCGTGCCACTAAATAAGTATTCCGCGGAATCTATAAAAGAATACAGCTGAAGGAATTGCTCGCATCGGAAAACTGCAATATTGTCCCGATACAAAGCTCTACAGTTAGATCTCCGTGAGTCAATATTGTTTCCATTTCGTTAAGCTTTGAAACGTTAAGAACCGGACGAAAGAAGACAGACACCGAAAAGGAGAGATCGGTTCCGTGATATGCGACCGGAATCTGCGAGACTGCATTCTCGGAGCTTTTGAAGAAGATATCGAACGCTTCGAGAGATCGACGAAAGGAGCCCAACGACGCGGGTGACTCTTAGTCTGCCAACAATAACTTCGTAGATCGTAATAAAAGGAATCGACTGGAACTCTGCGGTTTTCCATCGAGTGTCCTATCTATCCGCTCCTTCGAACCCGGAAATTGCCGGATAAAACATTTTTACAACTTTTAATTGCGTAAAGTAACTTTTCTAATCACTATCCTGACCATCAAAGTAACGTAGCATATCCAGGACGAAGCTTTTTTAAAAAAAAGTTGTGTTTATTCACATTGAAACGATGGATCGAAAATGCGATGGATCGTGTTCAAATAGTTTTAGCGAAGTTTTGTAAACAAGTTCACATAAAATATTTTGACAAACTTTTTTTAAAAAAAAAAAAAAAAGACTTAAGTACACGCGTCACTTGCAAACATGTAAAATAAATATAAAAGAAAATCCAGGAGAGAAAACTAATATTCTTTTTACGAAGAATTAAATTGGAGAACTCAGTAACAACATTTATCGTGCAGAGTCGCCATGTTGTCGCGCTATTTATTTATCCGGCAAATATTGTTTGCAAGCCGCAGGCTCCCGTCGAGCTTCCGGCCTCAATTAAAGACTTTCGAAGTATGCTAACGAGCGCGGTTGCTTCTGTTCGTCGTGTAGCGCAACAACCTCGTACGTTTAATCGCTCAACGTATAATTACATTCATACCGACGAAATTTCGAAGCGTGCATTTCGGTAAAGCTGATACTGTTTTTTTTTGTCGGTTTTAATTTGAAACATGTTTTGTTTTGTGCTAAATGCAAAATTATAAAAGAGGAGGAGTTTTATAAACATTTTAAATAATATATATTATAAAGTATATTCAAATTGTTTTGCGAAGAATATATTTATGAAAATGAGAGAGAGAGAGAGAGAGAAGAAATATTATATGTACACTTTCAAACGCAGTTGATGTAGGAATAGCAGATCCTGAACTGTATGTGCGGTAATCTTCATAGTCTCTGTGTTCGCTTGTTATATGTATATATATATATATTCTCTTTAATGTGTCTTCTGTTGGTAATGTGTCATTATTTCATTAAGATACAGGCGTTAGAAAAAATCTCGCCTGTAAATAGTAAAAATTAAAATCGAAGAAACGCGGGAAGCATGAAAAAGAAAGAGACATAGCCGCGAATAATTCCACAGTCGCGCGTTCTGCGACTGGATAATTAATTATCGGTGATTCCGGTTCGCGCTAAGAGAAGTGTGGAGAAAAGGGTAAGCGAGGAGGAGTCGCCTCCGGGGATGGCTCGAGTATTGTTTAGACTCTCACTAATTACAGTCAGCTGGAGAACTCAACGCGGAAGCGAGGCGGCGGCACTGGAGATACCTTCAATTTATTTTGCTCTTACGCGGCCCCAGACCCCATTGTCTTTAAATAAATTGCAAATGTTTCGGCCGGACCATACGGTGTTTTTATCAATACATATATCATAAATTAATCAAACGCTGGTACACAAATGTAGAAAAATTAAATAACAAGGTGAGGGAGATAAATGTTGTTACTTGCGAATTATGATGTTTCGGTTACAAAGCGAGATACAGTTTTTTCAGAGTCAAGATGTGATTTTAAATGTGTAGTTGATAGACTTCTTGCAAAATTAATTCGAATCTCGGCTTGCTTTTGCGATCCAATTATTGCTATATGCGGGAACGTTTTATATATACGTGCATTTAATTTTCTGTCGTAATGTATTATGCACATTGTTCATACTAGTTTGCTTACTTCGCTATATATACAATCCGATTTCTGCTTTTCTTCTTACGCTTCCTTGTTAGATGGAGCGGAAACTTCAACGAGAACTGTGTTGTATTTTTTGTCGTTTTCTTCCTCTTCGGCGCGGCTACCAATGACCGTTGCATTTAATCTGAAACTTTGCAAAATCGAGAACGAGCAAACTTAAAATTACAAACTTAATAGAAAAAAAAAGAGATACTAGAAGATCAAGTATAAAAATAAATATAAACATAATAAAGTTGCGACTATATGAGAGTACGATTACAAATATCAAAAGATCAATCGTATCAATCACATATGATATAGATTTCACAAGCAATTTTATTTTTACACGCGCTCGTAAAAACATCGCGAGACATATAAAAATCGAGAAAAGGAGAGAGCAGTTGATTATCGTAGATCGGCGAAGCGGAATCGGCTCGTCTTATCTTGCTCGCTTTCTTTCTCCATCTCGTAATCGTCCTACCCTATTTCGCACTTTACTCTCTTTTTCTATCTCTCGTCAAATAGGATTTCACTCTTTTCGCCAGATTTATTCTCGTGTATCGACGCGATCGGTTTACTT
Source organism: Pseudomyrmex flavicornis (assembly GCA_014825475.1). NCBI lineage: Eukaryota > Metazoa > Arthropoda > Insecta > Hymenoptera > Formicidae > Pseudomyrmex > Pseudomyrmex flavicornis. The sequence continues at coordinate 161,247 of QVNW01000295.1, forward strand.
TTTTTTTTTTTTTTTTATTGCCGTTGAGATGATGTTAGAATGTGAAAATCACATTCGAATGGGAAGTAATCGGCGATCGATAAAAAGTACATGAGAATAAACATTTGCAACAGTATTCTAAGCTTAAAATAAAATATTTAAACAACATATACAGAGAAGATAACGTATTTTCACGTATAAACATGTTAGAAGAAATAAAATTGAATTTAGCTAAATTTGTACCAGTAAAATGGATTGTGATATGTCATCAACTTTTTATTATGTTTAATTAATTACACGTCAATTTCCAGCAAGCAAATGGATTTTTAATAGAACTCAATAGAAGCATAACGTGATTGTTTTTTTTTTTATTTTATTTTTATTTTATTTTTTTTTATTACTACATTGTCGCTGACAAGTTTTTCATACAAAATCTAGTTTTTAAATTTTAGATTAAATTTATAAACGTCAACTCTATGTGCGATTAATATTTCTTGACATACACGGTTAGTAATCGCGTTAATTAAGCCACATAATTAAATAAAAGAGATGATTGGCCAAAATAGGTCACGAGAGAAGTGCTCAAAAGCCAAACTAAAGCGTCATATATAGAACAAAAATATAAATCTCTGGTCTCCGAGATGGAAGAGAGAGGTAAAAGTAGAAACGGATGTGAAAACATTCGATGAGTGATGTTCAAACAAGAAGGTAAAACGCAGTGATGAATGGAGTGTCGAAGTGGCAAATGGGTTTTAGCAATATTACAAACGATGAAACAACGCACCTATTTTTAAAAAATCTTATCTTTATGTATATTTGAGACTAAAACGCGTGTGTGTATTTTATATCGTATTCATTTTTTTAAATACATTGAGAGAAGCGAATATGAACTCTATTTTTTTTACAAAAGATATATAGTTGAAAGTTTTAGAAAAATGGTTTTGTTTATTTATATGCATATAAAAATAAACAAACATATGACAACATTGTTGTCATATGTTGTATATATGCATATAAATAGAAAATAATTTTTCAGCATTTTCTTAATGAAAACAAACGGAAAAAAATCTCAACGTTTTCTCCGTCGCAATGTATTTGGCATGCAGCATAATAGTGAGAAAAAAATTCAGTATTAATCAATGTGTGTGTGAAAAGTTTTGTTGTGAAAAATCCTTCTTATAGAAGATTACGTATTGGACTGCAGATAGCAGCGCGGTATAAGTATCATTGATTTCCGATTTTCTCCGCAACTCTTTTCTTTTCTCAAACACTCTTTCGACTTCACTATTCAATTTGCTCTTTATAGGATTATACAGCGAAATAAATCAGTGTCTCTCAATATTTCCGATACTGTTAGATCGTAGACAAAATCAGAAAAATTATAGCATATGTGTGAGCCATAAGTAATTCAACAAACAATTTGACATTAAAATCACAATTTTATATAATAATAATTTATTTTCAATATTTTTAACAAAAAATGTTCATAAATATGTCGCATTTTATTTTTTGATCTTTGTAAGGATAATCTCTTTTGTCATATAACTTACTGTAATCGCTACTTATATTAGGTTTCAAAAAATAAAATCAATCAAGCAAGATTATTTGAATCTAGTAGAATATAAAACTAACTAATTCTCTTGTTGTAAAACTGCGGAATAAAGCAGCCATAAAATACAGTAGTAAATACTACATCGTCGAATTAAACTGGCGCTATCATTTTTCCATTATTCGGAACCGCTTTTTGGCGGAGTCGAACGACTTATTTAAATTTAATGCTGATCTAACCGGGCGAGATCGGTCAATTGCTAAAACTCTGCATATTAGACACAATCGAGAGACGGAAACCGTTACAAAATAAACGCGTGACACTTGCATCAATTTATCTAAACTCAATGTCAACCTATAATAATATTCATCAATGTATATTGACACGTGACATTCGACAAGATAAATATTTCGTATTGACGTTAAAGAATCGCACGCTGAAATTTTAACTCACAGCATGCACGATGACACCTGATTGTACTGTACTTCTCTTATTTCTACAATAAGTGTTTGTTTTACTTATGTTATTATTTTGTCTGCAACTTTGTGATTATTTTTTGTTATTACAAGGAATGTAATTCTCTCTTAACGAGAAAGTTTTATGATACTATCATTACTGTTACAAGCGTTGTTTTCATGGAAACGTCGGAGGAAAGAAGAAGATACCATCTTCCAGAAACACTCCAATAAAGAATAGCTACCTATCTGGAAACCGTTATCTTGGGATTAAAAGTTTTTGTCTTGAATCACTGACCGTACCAGTATGTCCATCCTACACTTACAACTGTTTATAACCCCGGTTTAAGCTTTCATCCAACCTTTAATGCGTATAAGCCGACGCAGAAGAGTAGGAATAAAACTGGTGCAGTAGCCTGAACGCATATAATTCGCGGATAAATCGCACAACCGGAAAATCTCTCCAGTTGTTTGCTGATATCGCGCAAAAAGATGAATTTAGTATAATAGTATAATTGCTACGATTATAAACAATGCTACGATTATAAACAATGCTTGCAAAATCCTTTCGGAATGACCGTACCAATGGTCACTTTTATTGTCATTAAGCGCGACAAGCCTGGCTGGTGATTATCATTCAAAAAAAGCGAGTTGCGAACCGTAAAATTCTACACAAAATACCGTTATTGACGTAACATACTAAAACTTAAACAAACAAGTGTTTTGTTTTATCACATTATTTAATTTTGCACGTTTTATATTTTGCGAAGAAATATTTATTTTATATTTTTCCAAATTGGCATCAAAAATATTTTCCGCACTATCAAACGTATATACAGCATGTATTACATTATTAGAAATTATAAATTTACTGACAAATACTGAGATTGAATGATGGAAGAAACATTATGAACGTTTACCTTTATGTGTTCATGTTCTTCTACTACACAAAGAGACTAATTTTACGAGATATATACTGCACAAAGTCTAGTTGGGCGCAAAAGTCGAGGCGAAAGGATGAAATTTAATACTACGTTGCCATATATTAAATCGCGAACGGCATGAACAATATTTGGGTCGGTGACCCTTGAATGTGAATATTCTGATAAAATTTAACGGGTCAGCTGTATCTACAGCATCCTCTCTTCTTTCTCCCTTTTTCCTTCCCCGCTTTCGTTTCCTTTTATACATAACGCGATACATACATAGGTGACACACGTACCATGTTTGCATCTGATGCCAGTCTATAGAAAACACGAACAAAGAAATTGATTACTTTAACGTGACGCAAAATACGAAGTATGCACCCCCAGCACTTCCCTCGTCGCGACTTGTAGCTTTCTCGATGAATTTGTAGCCAAGCTTTTCTTAGAGAAAATGTGCCTGACTAAATGCGATTTAATTTAATATTACGTACAAAAAAACTAATATTTTAGTAAATAAAAACACATTTTATCACAGAACGCTAATTCTGGCACGCAAGCGTTATTAAAATTTTGCAAGAAAATAATTTAATATTGTGAATTAACTAAATAAGATCATAATTGAAGCAACGTGTCTGTCTCAACTAAATAACAATAGACTTTTTATTTCACAAAATTGAGAAATAATTACATTCCTTGTCAGTGACAAAAGCAAGCTGTCACACACGCGACGCGAACAGAAAAGCTATATTTACTAATAATGCGTCAACTTTACGCAGTTAATTGAAAAGAGAATAGCGAGATTCTGTAAAATAATTTAACCGCAGCAAAATGAAAGAAGGAGAGATAGAGAGAGATAGAGAGAGAGAGAGAGAGAGTAAGTAATATATGATGCTCGTGCCATACTCCGCAATTAGCGGGAATCAATTTGCGTCGGAAACTATTAAACACCGCTTCCTTCCGTCCTAATTTTCCGGCATTATTCGCTCACGATCCCGAAGACACGCCAGCCATTGTGCCGCATAAAATACCGACGACGCGAACAACATAAATTTTGAAGTCGACACGTGTCGCCGATAATCAACAAACCGACAAGTATATATACGCGGAGCGTGCAGAAATAGCCAAATGTAATTCTCGATTTTACAAAATTGACCTCGTTTTACGCGACAAATCACATGCGTTCAGAACACTCTCTCATCGCTAACTGAAATCAATCCTTTCATTTCCAGATGCTGATTTTCGAGTGTAATGGATATTAAATCTAGAAAATATATCTTTTACATAGTAAATATATCTTCGAAATATACTAACACTAAAAATTTGTATGTTGAATTTAAATAACAAACTTCTCTGTTCGGAAGAGAGTCACGCGAACGACTGTCGTTGACAGTCGCGGGAGTTCATTACGATCCCCGAAGAGAAAGGCGTCGTCTGTAATTTCGGCCAATTTTCTCGGCATTATTCCAGTCGCTTGGTACACTCGGCTGGAGTGCCCTCGTAAATCTCGCGATCCGCCGGCGAAATTATTTCCTGTCAAAAAAAGACCGTCGGTTCTGGATGGTAAAGAAAGGAGAGAAGAGCACGAGCATGGTAATGAATAAGGAGAGAGAGAGAGACCGACCACCGGGTATCGGTATCGCGCCGCGTTCTATGCACTGCAAGAATCCTCACAAACCCGGGTGAATTATATATGCACGTTATATACGCAACGGTATGTCGACGGTACGTGCTTCTTTTTACATCCTCTCTTTTTACGAAAAAAAAAAAGAGACACTGCGACTATCAACGATGACAATTTTAGGTGAGATACAGCAGATTCATCATTAATCCATTAAAAATAAACTTTATTAGTTTAGAGCCGCAGTTTTCCTACCGTAAGATAAACTTTTTCTGATTTTTTTTGACACGTCGGTGAATTTCACTCGTTCATAGACCGCCACATATGCCAGTGAAGCCTTTTCACTATAACATTCTCGCACGGGAAACGAAAAAGCTTTCAGAAAAAAAAGGGAACGGTGAAGGACTTTTCATGTCCTCGTGGCATTGCGAAAACACTACAAATTTCCCGTGCTCATTCTGTACTCAATTTTTGTTCTTTTTTTTATTTATTTAGTTTTTTTTTTTTTTTTATTGGCGGTTACTGTAATTTGCTTTTTTTCGCAAAAACTCGTTGCCTCTTTTATTGTTCATTCTTTTTGGTTTGTATATAATATTTGTGAGTAAAAAAAAAAAAAAAAAGAAAAATATTTTATACGAAATAAATTTTGAAAGGCGAGAATTTAGATTTGAGAGCGCTAACAGCTGGGGATTCGAAGTTTAGTCGAGTTGAGAATTGAGAGTTTACATGTACGCAAGTTCGCGAACTTTGTTCACAATTGCATTTTAAGATTCTGATAGTGTTTCATATACCTCTCTAGAGGCATAATTCTGGCACAGAATTTTATCGCAACGGATATATAGCTCGACTACGAATGCGAATATGTAGAAGCTTTTCGCTAACAAATCGCGTGTTCGGATTCTTGCAAAACGATATTATGACACACGAGGTCTCTCGGCGAGCTGTCGTCGACAAAACGCGCGTTTCATTTTCGGTGGTCTGAATAGTTTCAAAAAAACAAATTCGCGACACATACGTGTACATATGTGTATCACATCTTCTTTTCCGCTTTTGATCTCGAAAACAGCAACGACGACGTCGGCTGTGGGTTCAGTGCGAATTTTATTCATGCCGTTTGCTCTTCACTCGTGCACATATTCTGCGCTGATGAAACCAGGTGGGATTTGGCGAGAACGCGATTCCCTGGAAGCGACGCTCGTCAACGAGCGCTTGTCAAGAAGCAATAAATATCGCTCGCTCGTAAATATCACGGTTAGCAACCATAAATCCCGCGTTACTTCGGAATTTTCACATACGGGGTAAATCTCGAGAGATGCGCGAAAAAGCGCTGCGTCTCTGCTCTCCCGGCTGCACGTTTATTAATCTCATGTTGCTCGGCGCATTTAAATATGAATAGTCCCGAGAGTAACTTTTGTAAAAACCAAATTAATCAAATTAATAAAAACAATAATATTGTTTCGGATAACTATACTCATATCTCTTTCCAAGAGTTTTTTTTCAAAATTTGTGTCAGTTTTTTCGATAAGTGATCGATATCGAATCCGTATATCTAGTGAGCCATTAAACTTATAAATTTCCTTTTAATATCGCTTACAATATAATTTAGAAACTTATTGTTTAACGCAAAAAATGCGATATATTGTATCGCAAGTATAACATCCTGAGAGATGTGTACTGTGCTCTCTTTGAAACTCAAAGTTTCACGCATATCGTGCGGTTAAAATTAGGGGAGTGGACAGACTACGAAAATACATGTGTGTGGGAAGGATACATATTTCTTGGTCTGAGATAGCCGAAGTTTCAAACAGAACCAGTCGAAAATTTCTGGTATCATCTTGTATTTATATTACAATATGTACAGATTAGTAATATAAATATCGTATGCGCTACATGTTTTTTATGCGACTTTATATACTTGAAATAATATTTTTATATTAAAGAAAATAAAGTACTTAAAATGTTTAAAATAAGATGTGAATATGATATCATCGTTTTCGCCATCTATTCGTATTAAATTTTTTTACTTAAAGTGATGTACGTTACTAACGTTTGGCCATTTCAATCTGAAGAGAGATCTTATATGAACACGTTATATATAACGTACGGAAATATCACGAACGATCATAGATACTTTACTGTCAGCACGCGCTACGTGCAGTATAATGTAATCTTCCAGTGCGCTCGTAACGCCATTCGGTTCTGGAGATGTGAAAAGAATATTTCCTCCTCTGTCTGCTCGTCTAGCGGCGACATTTTTTACCGAATCGAAATTTTCCATAATTCGAACTTTATCTTGAAATACTTTCGTTTAGAGAGATCATGTGCACAAAAAAAAAACAAGAACTGAAAAGACTTTTTTTTTCAGTAGTTTTGTAATCCGAATCGAGAGAGAGACTAAAGAAAACTCAATCGGCTTAGCCGTTGCTGAGATACGAAAATCTCATCTCGTTTTAGTTTCGCGTAATAGAGCCACTACCGTGTCTCTTGATGATCTGTCAAAGCGCCATAAACACCTCGCTCTCGAGAGTCGTTTGCCAGTTTCAAAATCGTTTTTTTTTTCTTTTATCTCAATCGAGATACGCCAGCTGGGTCAAGCCAGATAAATGGACTGTCGAGGACGTTCTTCCTAAAGCGGAATCTACTCTCGACCTTGTTGTTTGCCCAACAGATACGGCATAATCGTCATGCACGATCGTGTTTCTTGAATCAAATCGGACAGCAGAAAATTGATATTTTACATTACATATTTAAATTGCTGCCAATCGTGTTCTACGTCCGAAAAAGAAAAGAATCAATATTTTATCGACATTTCTATTGATATTATCTCTATATAATATTAAATTGGTTTGATTAAATTCTCCTTCTGTTTTCTTTTCAATTTTTTTTTTTTTTTTTCAATAAAATTGTCGCGAAAAGAATTTTGCACAAAAAAGGCAAAGTTAAAAAAAAGTAAATAACATAAAGATAAGAGAGATAAGTTAGAGTTCGTAAAAAAGAAACGCAGTATTCACGTATCTAATTCGAAAAAGAATTTGCCATCACGTGTCCAAGTCAAACTTGATTTACGCAGTTTGAGGTTCTCGTAAATCTCACATGAAGTTCAAAAGTAAGGCTAACTTATTAATGAACGCACGCGTCTAATGTATGGCGCGCAAACTAAGCGAGCAGGCAGCTTCCGCTTACATAGTTTTCCACGGAGAAGTGAGAGCACTCCCTTTTCGCTCTCTATTCGCTCCCGTGAGATGCACTCGCTGCTTTCTACGCGACGATGCTCCTTGCATAATGAAACCGCTCTCCTTCTGCTCTTCGCTCTCGGCATCACTAGGATCGAACGAGCGACTTCGTCTTGCTTCTGGATCCTTCATTTAATCCTTTGTGTTTGGCGCACATTTCGACAGAGAATCACATGACGATGTGATTCAACGTGCCTCGAGAGAACCATTTTGAAGAGACGCAAGATTCTTGAAGAACACTTCGGGCGAGAATTCTTTTTTAATAGAATCTTTTCACAAAAAAAAAAAAAAAAAAAAAAAAAAAAAAAAAAAAACGTACTCGGCTCTCTTACGAGCGGATTACTCGTACCTTGTTAACCCTGTGTTGTCCGGCTTCCCCAACGATGCACACAGCAACGCCTGTATAATCCACGGTTGCATGGAGCTTCTCTCTCGCCGTCTTATTGCCGGAATAACGTAATATCGTCGACGTGTAGTCGACGACGACGACACGCTCGAGCTAAGACGCTTCCTATCCGACTTAACGACATTCCTGTGGCGGATTAGATCGAGTGAGAGGGTAGTCCTATAGGGAGCAACGAGAGTGCAGCAACACACATCGGCCGGGATATAGGATTAGTCGGAGTTCTCTCTGACGGTGAAGATGAGTTGCCGGCGTGACGGCGCTTAGAGCGCGTCCGACGAGATTTTCACGGGTCCATATCGTTTACGCGCGATTTAGCAGAAGCGTCGCCCACTTTGCGCTTTTAACATAACATCGTGTCAGATACGTGCCGGCTGTATATCGAGCGTGTTTGAGTTTGCCTCAAGCAACGCCAACGTCTTATACCGACCTGACGCAATCAATAATACTGTCAGTATTAACAAATATATTTGTTGATGACAGTATTATTAATTATACAATGTCCGACTTTACTTTATCTCTTTTTTTTTCTCTCTGTCGACAACAATCTTTATAGTAATATTATTGATACCAGTTTTAATATTGATAATTAATACTGACGTACAGTATTAAATTAATGACTGCTTAAAGTCTGAATGACATCGGCTTAATGGCCGCAAAAATTAAAAAAAAAAAAGATTATACCGTTAACATCACGTCATTCTGACGTTTTCTTGCAGGAATCCGATAGTTTAGCGGTATTTTCCGAGCTGTTGAGATACACGAGCGTGCGCGAGCTGAGTCTGTGCAATGCGCGGTTGCATTTAGCAGTGCACGAGGGTCCTTTATCAAGATTAGGACGTCGCGACGACGCTGGCGCAGAGCTCCTGCGAGCTGCACCACCTCCGGCCTGTCCCGCGATCGTCTTCCTGAGACTAGCAGGATTTCAAGTAAGTAATTCCCTCGAGTATGTCTTTGCAAATTTCGGAAACAAAAAATCTAAGGAAATGGTTATCGAAATTTCTTGAAAAAATCCGGTAAAATTGAAAATTAAAGTATTTAAGTTGGATGAAAGAATTATAATTTTCTTATTGTAAAATTCTGATTTTAGGTTTTTTTCTTCTCACACAATGTCTATCATAAGCATTAAAAAGTAGTTTAAAATTTACAAATTTGTTACAAGCATTGATTCCATAGTGTAACATCACAACATAGTGTGATTCCAAGCGTATAATGACGTGTGCAATCCTATTATTCCTCGAACTACCGTACGAAGACTATCCGCTGGCGCGCAGTTACATGCCTTCAAGTGCATGCGCGTGCCATTACGAGAAGATAATATACATACACACGGTATCGCGCTTCCAATAGACGCAAACATAAACTGTCCGTTTCTCTGAGCCGGAGCCTTTTCCCTCGCTAGACTGAGACTGCGTAACCTATCGTGTTCCCGAGACCTGGCAGGATCCATTAGGTAGACACTCGCCGCGCGCTCTATCCAGAGCGGAAACCAGTTCGTGATTCGAGTTCTCCATTCTCAGCAAAGATGATTTCGTCTCGCTTGAAAAATGAATCTCCGCCACAGTCCATGAAACACGTCACGAAGAAAATCGATTAACCCGCTGAAATACCACAAATATTGTTCTCTTCGTTCCATTTAATATTGTATCTCTTTGTAATTCTGAACTCGGAAATTGTGAACGTGCCGGTCCGCGTAACATCCCGGAAATATCCCGTCTTCTCTCTCAATTTCGTTTGGCCGGAAATCTAATTCCGGTCGCCGAAAAATCCTGACTCAAGAATCTCCGAAAATCCTTCCCAGATCCGGGAGATCTGAAACTTCTTCGGAAGAACGGAAAAGTGACAAAGAATCAAGTATTAGTAGATTTCATTTTAGCATGTTTTAGAATGAAGTTTTTAATGTAAAAGATATGTATCCGTAAAAAAATTTCAAAATATCCATAAAAATAGCACTTGACTGTTAGTTACCCTGCTCTTGTCACTTCGTACGCCTATAGAAAGACACGATATTAGCCAATCCATTTCCGGAATGCCAATTTCATATCCGGGAAAATGCCCGCTACCTCTCTCGTGTCTCTCACTTTTATCTCTAACTCGTATATTTTCTATTACACGCGCAATTACAGTCTCAGTCGCGCCAGAACGACGGCGATAAATAAAGGACGGCCCAGACCGACATTCGTCTTCGTTGTCTCCGCTCGATTCTATCTCTCGTACTGTACAGGGTGAACCATAAAATAGATCACTGAATTGTGCAGATACATTTTTTTTATCTTACAGTATTTCAAATATCTTGAGATTGCGATGTTTTCCAGATTCTTGAGCAAAATTATTACATCAAATGTTTTATCGAAAATCAAACTCAAAATAAGCACTCAGAAATTCCTCTTTTAATATTGTCTGCCTCGAGACCTAAATTCGCACAAAAAGTCATTCATTAATCTTCGTTCTTAAATTATTATAAATTTAAAATCCATATAAGATACAAGAATCCATTTACGTCTTTGCACATTTACGACAAGAAAGAAAACTTGATGAAAAAAAAATAAAATTTTTATTAGAAAATTGGAGACAAGAAACTTACCGTCTAATCTGGAACACCCTGTACATCACACCCTATCTCTCAACCCGAAAGCGAGCGAAACAAATTGCGCCCGATAAGGTCTGCCGAAGGAATTATTTCTGATTGCAGGTGACAGTGAACGATCGCTTGGCGCTGCGCGGGCCGTTGCTGTTGCCGTTTCTGGCGGGTTTTACGTCGTTGAGCGAGCTCGATCTGTCGCTGGATAAGTCGACAATTGGCGGCAACAGCGGCTCGCTGCTCTTCATCGACGATAAAATTCTGCAGCAATTTTTCTGCTGTTTAGCAGCGCACTTTCGCAGTCTGCAGTCGCTTAGGATCAATTTCTGGCGAGTCACTCTGGAAGACAGCGATCGGACGATGCGACAGATTGCCAAGTATCTTAAATTGTGTGGTTTGAGCTTCCTCAGGGCGAACGGACTAATCGTCACGGACAGCGCAAAGCGGGTGCAGATGGAACACGTGTTCATACAAACGATTCTCACGCACTTGCAATATCTCACCTGGCTGTGCCTGGACGGTATCGAACTCACCGAGACACAGTCTACCAGTATCGGCAAATGCGTGCGTGATCGTTTCCCCGGTACCACTTTGGAGATCAGCGCCAAGGATGTACACGTGAGATCAATCAAGGCACTGGTGACCGCGGCCGAGGATGGTGGCAGAACGGAAGTAGTGTACACCGGCGGTTCTAGTTGTCGCCTGAAGATCACCAAAGTGCAGAAAAGCGGCCGGAGCAAGAAAAAATGAATAAAAATATCTCGCGAGTAACATAATTCGGAGGAAGTTATTCTGATATGGTTCGCCGCAAAGCACGGAGAAATAAAGAGTAGATTGAGCGAGATAGATTATTCTCTTCGTGATAGAGACTGTAAAATTAAGAAAAAAATGATAAAGATAAAAGGAAATAAGTTGACAGATTGTGCCGAGAAAAATATAGAAAATCACGTGAAGAAAGAAAAATTGAGGGAATTAGATAAGAGAGGGAAGATGTAGATTTTCTAGGAGGAATGAATACCAGAGAGTATATCAGTTTCAGCCGCATGAGGCATAAGAGATAAAGTAAAGAAGAGCGGGTTAAACTTTGTGGATTTTTGTCATACTGTGATTTCATTTCCTGCGCATTGACGCGCTACGATATAGATTATAGATTATAGCGATTGTTAGCGAAGATAATTCGTCGGGACACAATGGGAACTTGCGCGTTTTTCGTTCATGTAATGTCCTTAAAAAACCTAACAATATCGAAACAACAAACGTGCTGTTAATTAGTACTAGAAAGTTACTTTGACTGTTTTGAATTCTAACAAAGTAGATGTCGTTTTTTTTTCTATACGATTTTTTATGAAAACAAACTTTGCACTTTTAGACACAACCACTTGCATTATCATCGCGTTCTTAACAAATTTCATTACTAATCCTACAATTTTACGATTCTAACGAGTGAACGAAAATCGGAATATCCGTATGTGATTAACAAAGAATCTTTTCGACGTTTTTCGAAAAGAAAGAAAGAGAAGAGAGCGAAAATACTTGTCGCGAATTGAGAAAGATATTTAAAAACAGAAAAAAAGAGGCTGTTGCGATTACATAAGTACCGTTCGTTGTTGTTAGATGGAGATGTAAGATACGATTCAGAGTAATATATTATTAGCGATATATAGATCACACGATCGTCATATTATTAAATGTTACAACCGATCGACATTCGCGATCGGCGAGATGTAGACCGAGATGCGATGGCTTTACCGGAGAGAGCGGCGCGTTGTTGGAGACTTGGAAAAATTTTATAGAATAAATTTTAAATTGTAGCGCCATAGCAAAACAAAATCACATATATACACGTGCGTGAATGCGTATTATGTGAAAAAAAAGAAAGTCGAATACTCGTAATTAAACAATAAGAAGTAATGTAGGCAGGTACCAACGCCAACGCTATTGTTGTATAAAATAATTGATTACTGTAATTAAGATAACTGCCACAAAAATCGTAATATTTGAAGATCCACATTTTTCCGTGTGTTCACATTTAGCACTAAACTCTTTTGAAAGATGTTATCTTTTAATTTAAACAAAAAATACATCGTCTCCAACGTAATCACGGAAACGGAAGTTGACCGACTACTTACGTTTAACGCTGAATGTGAACCGCAAACGCTATAGTATTCCTTATCTACGACGTTTTACGAGATCGTTTTTTGCAATCTTGTGACAAATCCAATAAATCGCGTCTTGTGTGAGCTAAGAACGATACATTTACACAGCATGATTTACGATCGATTGGTCGTGATCAATTGCACCAACGATAACTGCCATTCAACTGGAACCACCGATAAGAATAAAACAAAAGAGAACGATCGGCAAAGTGCGGAAGAGTACTTGTTGATTTTTGAGTTTTGTCTTAAACGAAGAATAGCACTTACACGAGAATTCTCTCTGTTTTTCGTGTTTTTTCTAAGAAAATATACAGGCACACTACGATCCCGCGAAATTTTTTATTATCCACTTAGATATACGTAAGTGCTTCCGCTCAAGCGTGCGTACGATGAATTTTGTCATTTTTTTATAGTTTGCTATGTACATAAAAAAAATCTCTTTTCTCTCGATTATATCGCGTGACAGAGAAATCCGCCGATTTGTTAACATTGTGAACTCACTTTACGAGGAAACTAACAATCTTAATCTTCGCAAGACTGAACCTGATGTCACACACACACATACACACACACACACACACACACACACACACACACACGAGATTAAACATACATTCGCGTACATACATACATACATACATATTGGTTACGTGATCGAGTGAACACTTACGAGATAAGCGTCCGATATAACCGCGTGTGGAATCAACTTGAGTAGTTTTATTATAAATATTTATGTATTTATATATATGTGTACACATATCCTCTCCAAATAAATATAATATGTGTTTGAAAAATCTTCACTCGAATCATTGCAATTTGCGAGAAAGAAATCTGAGCATAAATACATTACAATATAAATGTTAAAAAGCAGAGATTGTTAAAAGATTAAATAAGGAGAGACGATTAAGTAAGTATCTTTATTATTTACATATTTTTTATGTATAATAATCACACGCATCTCCCATTTATATATAAATTTTATGCAATAAAGATGGTAGAAAAACAAAGGTTTTGCAAAAACAATGCACCTGTTTATGTTTTATATGTAACTGATAACGCAAAAACATTCAGTTTTGTTTTTTCTTTTTTTTTTTTTTTTTAACTCTCATTTATCTAAGAGTACGTTAATTGTCGCGCCTGAATTATCACAATAAACATTTCTTCATCCTAAAGCCAAATAATGACAGAGATTATTTTAATATATTCATAACACAATATATAAATACTATTTTGGCTTGCGTCATCACAAGTACCTTGGAAGTACCTAATGTCTCGGTAGTATATGTGTGTTTTAATATGATACAGATGGAATGGAAATGTATGGTATTTACTTCTATTTTGCTCCTTCTATCTTTTAGAAATGAGATAAAATTATTATTATTCTTCTAAATCTGAACGAATTGTTTATTATCTAAATCATGATTTGTAGAAAGATTATGTAACAAATCGAGAAAAACATTTCCAAAACAATTTTTAAACTTTGTGAATTCCAGTCTAAATGCTGTTACAGATCTCGATTTGTCACAGTAAATATTGACGCTTAACAAATTATAATTTATATATATTAATTATACATATTATTTATAATTATATACATAAATATAATACGCGTTTTATAACAAATACATACATACACACATATATATATATATATATATATATAATATATGGTACATATATAACCGACATATTCTCAACAAAGATATTTCATGCTAAGTAATTAATTCAATAAACTGATAGAAGGTACTTAGCATGAATAGAAAACAAAGTGCAATCTTTTTTTTTAGATATATTCATACAAAGTGATGATTTTCCTTGTAAAAGTATTTCGTGTAAAACTGCTCTTTTCTGTATGCCTTTTTTACTGTACTTTTTTGCGTTTTTTATGTGTTTATACATGTGACTAGCTTCTTTTAGCTGTCTCGAATGCTATAACACTATGATGTTATGTGCGACATTGTTTGAGAAATATATTCTTAAAAATATATTTGAAAATGCACCTTGAAGTATTGTTGTAACACTAAAAAATGTAAGTAATATGTATAGTACATATATTATATGTATATATTATATACACACACGTTACATTAACTTAGCTATAGCTAAATTAAACTTGGAAAATACCTGATTAGATAAACAGTCAATTCAATACAATGTTTGGACAAACGGAAGTAAATTGTTCTTTTCTTTCTTTTTGACGAAACTAAATTCATACACAGAAACGATTGCATTTAAATTCTAGAATGGGAGACAATGTAACCTTTTGTTCAGTACGTAATACTGAGATGAAAAACTGGATTCTTTACCGTTTATTGTTACTTTAAAAAATGATTTAGTTATATAGTAATTTATAATTTGATTTTCTTAGAAATACTTAGGAATTGTTGCTTAATTATCCTGTGTCAGCAGTTTTTCCATATAAGGCATGCACGATTCTCAAACGATTTGTAGTCCAAGGCGATATTGACTGCAGTCCAAAAGTGTACAGTCGCAGATTACGCATAGTCCGCAAACAGATACACTGTTGGTACTTTTATAACGTTCTACGAAGCATGGCGCATCTTTTGTAGATCACATAGGAGCGTAATCTAATTGAACCGTGAGCTGTCTCACGCCCGCCGATTGGAAAATCTTTTGCGTCGTTATCACAACGGACTTGGGATCCACTTCTCTTGCTACTTCAAGTTTCAAACATCCGACGTACACGTCCGAGCATAGTGTCCAGAAATGTGGCTCTTGCACACTGTACACACCCGGCATTTGCGTAACTTTGTTATAGCACTGTGGTAGAACATGATCCAGGGCCGCTGGCTGTCTTTGCATAAGCACTTCCCACGATTCTTTCATCAACGAGATTATACTTAACACTATCAATACTGCTATGAGCATGGAGCATATTGGGTCAGCGATCATCCAGCCAAACATTTGCATCAGTACTGCCGATATGATTACACCTACAGAACCAAGGGTATCTGCCAGAATATGCAGAAATACACCCTTCATGATTTGTGAGTTTGTACCACTGAAGGACGTTTCCATTTCAACGTGATGATCGTAGTTGTGATTTAGGAGAGAATATTCATGATTTTCATGGGAGTGATTATGATGCCCTCCCATGCTATGATTATGACTGTGGCCATGTCCATGACTGTGTCCATGTCCATGCCCATGTTTAAATGCACATATTCCTACTAGATTTACTATAAGTCCCAATACAGAAACTAAAAACAGTCTCTCATGTTTGATTTCTGGTGGTTCAATAGCTCTCTCAACCGCCTCTGACATAATAAACAGAGCAATGAATAACAAGAGCAATCCATTTACAAAACCACCCAATACTTCAGCTCTAACATATCCATATGAATATCTTTCATTCGCTCTCCATTTTGTAATAACAGATGCTGCTAGGCCAAACAACAAGCCAGTACAATCAAAGAACATGTGAAAACTGTCAGAGATGAGGCCAAGACTGTTGGTCCATATTCCATACAACAACTCCACAAAAGCAAAGGACAAGTTGAGAATCAGAAACAAGAACAAATTCCTAGTGTTCTGATCAGAGAAGATAAGGCGTATCCAGCCCAAAAATTTTTCCTTGACTTTGCTCTTAAAGTTGGAACGTGAGTCACGTGGACTGTGGGAAAGCGGCAGCATTTTGTGATTGTGCCAAAATCAATTCTACGAACCACAATTTGCTCTGAAAAAAACAAAATATATTTATGAAAAAATACGAGGTCAAATAAAAATATACATTAACATATACGTTAAAATCTCGTTTATACATTAAAAAATTCAAGAATTTATATAAATTACACATCCCGAAATTTTTTATACACTCAAAAAAAAAAAAAAAAAACATTTACTCTAATATTACACGTTATATCGACCAAAAATGGCAAACAATTAATAGAATCGGTTGGGAATCGCAACGTGAAATATTTCCAGCTGTTGACAATGCATCTGTGATTGGAATAACACATATATATATATACAAAACTGTACATGTGTGAGGGTCGCGTGCGGCAAGTGCAGTGACACGTCTTATGAATGTAGGAGTGCCTTAACCTATAATTCGCTTCTTCCGACTTACGTCTTGTCGTAGTTGAGATCCGAACAGGCAGCTCGAGTTTCAACAAATTTGACGTTCAGTGCGTAATATTAAATAGCTTCTTGATTCATGTTGGCTGTCAGAAACACGGAAAACTGGATCGCATACGAGACATTCGATGGAGGAGCGCCATGCTTTCTGATGCTTTAACCACTCCTGCGTTCACAAAACATTACTCGTCATGATTTATCCTAGATTAGACTGTGTCCCGAAAATCACTGCCACTGCCAATACACAAACGATTTTCAGTATTGACATTTTAATAACACATCTTATGTCATTCTGTTTTTGTTCTGTCAAGCCGGAAAAATTTATTATTTTAGTAATTTAGCGGCGCTTTGACAACGTTTTGTTGCGATTATTTCGTAATAAACTTCCTTCCATGTTTCGTGTTTGATCAACGTAGATACCGGATGTTTCCAGAGATTTCTATCATTATAGAGAGAGCCACTGTTGTGAAAAAAAGTCAGATCAGTAACATGGTGGTTGACTAGCTTCCTTTCTGTAATCCCTTTTATCGAACAAGCATCATGGTAAGTTCACGGGTAAATTTTCTAAGTTTCAGAGAATGGTTTTATGTAATTTTCTTGTGTGCAATTTTAGTATAAGAAAGGGAATAAAATGATTAACTTTGATCACCATATGTTGAGTAAACATATGTATCTTGTTCAGAAGAATATAACCTGTTTGTAGTCAAGGATTCACACGTGTTTTGTACAATTTTAAATTTGTAATTGTTTTATTTCAGCTTTGCTTTTGATGTTAAAATAATAGTTTAGTAATAAAAAGAATATTTTGCATTGTTATTATTTTTACAATTACAAGCTACATATTGTGTTGAATCAATAGAAATATAACCTTTTCTTTTTATACATACGATATTTTATGCGCATGGTGAATCAACTTTTCTAGATGTACTATAACAGTAAAATACTGATTTAACGAGTCTGATTACTTTTAATATATTTTTAAATGTCAATAAAATTCTTAGTTTTCTAAATGTACTTAATGTATTTAACTCTTACTATTATAGCCACCTAAAAAGGATACTAAAAGCTCTTCTAAGCAACCTCAGAAAACCCAGAAGAAGAAAGAAGGTGGATCTGGTGGGAAAGCCAAGAAGAAGGTTTGTTTATTTCCTTTTAATAATGGAACACAATAAATAATTTCAAGCAATTAATTTATATGATGTATAGTTATAAACTTGATTTGTTGTGAAAGCAAAATCTGATTTAATGAGTCTGATAAGATCTACATTTACTACATATTATGTTGTATGACATTTTAGTTCAGATTCTAATACAATATTGTTTTTGTACATGTAGAAATGGTCCAAAGGAAAAGTACGTGACAAGTTAAACAATCAAGTCTTATTTGATAAACAAACTTATGAGAAATTGTTGAAAGAAGTACCGCAATACAAGTTGATTACACCTTCCATTGTGAGTGAAAGATTAAAGATCAGAGGATCTCTCGCTCGACGAGCATTGATAGAACTTCAGCAGAAAGGGCTGATCAAACAAGTTGTTCAGCATCATGCACAATTAATCTACACAAGAACTACTAAGGGAGATGATCCAGCAGTTTGAATTGTAAATTCATTTTAATAAAAATTTTATAAACCATAATGTATTTTTGTATCGTATATAATTTTATAATCATTCTATTTCTCATTTCAGATATATGTACTTACATTTTGTATATACTTTCTTAATTTTATTTGAGGTATTTTTTGCTAAAAGTAATATTTAAGAAAGGTTTTAATTTATTTTAGCAAAGTATACAAGCATAAGTTTACATAGTGATAGAAAAGAATAATGACAATGCTATGAATATTTATAACATGATTCTAAGACGTAACAAATTTAATTTGTAAGATATTTAAGATACATTTAATTTTCGCAAACTGATCTTATATACAATTTTTATACTATTTTAATATGCACAAAATAAGTAAGGCAATTATATTAATCACATTAAGATTCAATACTTTTTGAGACGAAAAGTGAGGATAGATAATACTATTCAATAATTTCGTTTTTTTTTTTTTACATAAAAAATTCTTATAAATAAAAATAATAAATTTATGAGAAGTTCATAACTTGCGTACGTATTACTAAACTTTGCATCATGAAAGAGTAAGCAGAAAATAAAATAATTTACATTTTTTATTATATATACACTTTATTTTTAGAGATTTTTTTAAAAGAAAAGAAGAAACCAACATCATACATTTTCAATATTTTGCTATTTTTGCAAACACAAATTCTGTTACATGTATAAAACAAATATATTTAAAAGACATTCATTTTCTGCTTTACTGTGTATCTTTATATATTTATAAAGTACTCTTCTGATATTTTGGCTTTTGAGATGTGTGGGGATGTCAGGAAAATATTTTGTATTTGTCAAATAAATATAAAACTAGGACAAAATATTTTCCATCTGAATTTGAAATTTGACGGTGCAACTCAATATTTTTAGATTACATGTAATATATGATTGTGTAATATGTGTTATCACATTCTCTTTTATTATAACCTTACCTGTTGTTGAACAAGGTCAGTTTGATTGTGTGACCGATTTATTGTGCATTTACGCAAACGTTGATCACCATTACGTTTGTGTTTTGTAAATAATTCAGGCTTGGAGTCGACTAAATTCCGTATTTTACACAAATCTATACTGACTTTGAGACAATGCTTGATGTTATTGCAATTAAAAACATTTTCGCTACTTGAAGTATTATCTACAAGATTGTCGCAAAATCTCGTGCAATGAATAAATTTCCCGGAATCACATGCATCGATCTGTTTATTTAGAATATTGCGCTCGTTGAACGTAATATTCGAGACAGACGCGACGCTTCGATTATTTTGAGCCTTCAGCGTCATAGTGTTTGCAATGTCTAAAGTTTTACAATCATTCCATAACTTTGAATAATCAATTGTGTACCAATTTCTGTCACTTTCAATTTCTTTATCGACATTGTTGTGCTGATTTGCAAAAACAGAAATATTATCTTGTGATAGTTTCTCAATATTTTTATTCGTGTTAACAAAAAAACCAAAGTCATGTATCATTTTTTTAGTTTCCTCGTGGAATAGCCGAACACTAGAAATTTTTTCTTTCGTATACAATGGCATCGTATTGTGTGTAGACGCTTGTTTGTATTGTTTTGTATTGTTTGTATCTTCTAAGCTGATCCACACATCTTGACTGCGATCGTTCGATGCAAGTTCTATATTATCCGTTATATTATCTATATTTGTATTGCAAATAGTTCGGTTTAATGTATTCAAATTAGTATTTGAACTAAGATGTACATCATCGTCATTCTCGCTACGTACATTTCTCACAAACGCAGTATCATCGACATTATTAGTCAGATTCATATTGTTCAATTTACCGTTACGGGAAAATGTCTTTGATCTTCCCGGATCTAAATTTTCTTTTGTATCATCATGACCAGACATGATGTGTATAATTTTATCGCTAATTAAGTGATTGTCATTTATTAAGAAGTGAAAGAACTTGTCACGTTGTTCCGCAGATGTATAATCATTGATGCAATCTGAACTCGACGAAGCTTTAGCTTGCGTAGAAGTAACAAGTGTATGCAGCTTTCTTGACTCTTTTGATGGAGCAGTCAATCGAATCTTGCTCTCTTTGTGATTTTCCGCCGGAATATTTATAGAGAATGTATCATACAATATCATCTGTGTGCAATAAAAGTTTCATTAATATAATTATCGCTCTATTAAATTCTTGCTAAAAACAATTTTGGCAAATTAGCTCGTTATAGATTCATGCGATACCTGAACATTATTTGATTCGCGAACTTGAAACTTGAGATCGTCCAGATACATATACTGCGGTATTAATCTAGGTTGATGACATGTGGTGAGGTTGTTTGTGACTTGAGGGAAGACACTATGACCTTCCATGGCGGCAGAACTTCGTGAACTGGTGTCGACGGCGTCAAAACTGCGCACACACACACATACAAACATCTGACATTACTAAATCAAGATTTTACTTTTAGCTCTATTTCTTCAGTTTTGTGCATATCTAATTTTTGACTTTTTTTATGTTAATACAGTTGCAGAGAGCGAATATCACAACATAAAATTCAACTTTTACTTGCACTGACTTTGTTGTATAGCTTAATAATGTCCTTTTTTTTTTTTTTTTTGTAAAACTCACCAACAATTACGTCCGGTTACAGATCAGCTTGTGCAATAAATGTTTTAAGTTTACTATTTAAGAATTCGTATGTTTGCAAGACTCACCTGGAAGATTCTTTTGATCGATTACTTTTGCTCCACTTGGTCGAGTCGGTCTTGGCAGGTTTGGAGCTTGTGTCTCCGTCACACTGTTAGAATCGCAAGATTTACACTGAAGAGGAGGTACGGGGAAGTTTACAACACACATATAATTTCTGCATCATATTTCTCATCGGAATCAACCATGTATATCATATTTCTACTTTACCGAATGTGAACGCAAGTTTTATGGGAGTTTAATGAGCACATACAGAACTATTTTATATAACGTAAAACTCTAATCGCAATAAAATATTAATAAGTTGTCTTAGACTTTTTTTGAAATTGTATCAAATATTCCAAACTTCAATATACATATGTATCATATATATTTCATATATATTTACATATATATTTCAACGTATACCTCAATCTTTTTTATATTACTTACGGATATGTTGTCCGCGGTTTTTCCAAAAATAGATATATTAGCAGATGATGTTCTCTGCTCATTTAACGCTTCCATTATTTGATTATCATTTGTATTGATAGGTATAGTTCTTGTGTTTTGCAATTTGGGCGTGAAACATACAACATGTGTTGTGTTGTCTGAACATTCTATTTTCGTAGAGTTCTTATTTCTCTGCGATGTATTGAACAACCAATTGTTTCCCAATAATTTGGTGTTTGTTTTCGAATTTGACTCAATTGGACTCGATCCAACTAATCCTTCGTAAGGTAGTGATGTGGATACAGATGAATCAATATTTTCATTATTAATTAAAATATTGTTTATCTCGCTTGTATATGCCATTGGTGAACGTTCTAAGCAATTTCCAATATTCTCTCCAATCTCGCTAAATCTACTTGAAGACGTTTTTTTATTTGGCTGTTTATCCATGTTACATTCAACAGTAGTCTGAATAGTCTGAAGTGTTTGACTAACAGAGGAATGTACGAGAGAATTCATGTCGGAATTCGCATTCGACATAGGTTTCCAGCAATTCTCGATTACAACAGGCGTTGGATTTATTTTCCAAGTGCTTTTATTAGAACTTTGTTTGATTCTTTTATTACAATTGTTTGTATCATCAGTCGCTGAAATGTAATGTAATATTATGTAATCAATTGTATTGTATCAGATTTTAACTTTAATTTTCAATTTTCTTACTCAATTTACCTTCTCTCTGTATACTACGTTTTGTAGGAAATAAACCAGTGAAAGAATTTTCAGTTATTTGATTTACAAGAGAATACGTGAGAGAATTTGTTTGCTTCCAGCAATTCTCGCTTACATCAGGTACACTCTCGAATACTTCGGGCGGCAATGAGGTAACATTCGTGATTTTGATATTCATAACAGACTCCTCGCTTGCGTCTGTCGCGTCGTTTATATCCTTCAAATTGTTGTTATTCAAAGAAACACTATCAGATATCAATTCTAACGGTGTTGCTAAATTGAGTTGGTCTACTTCAGTAAATTCATTTTTGTTTAGAACTTCTTCAAACACAAATTTCTGGCTATTTATATTATCTGTTGCTATTGCATGAGATGCTACATTTGAACTATTAGAGTTTGCGGAATCTTCTGTTGAATTTAACAATTTAGTAAAAGGAATCGCTGATGATAGAGATGTTATTGATAAGTGCTGCAGCGAATTTGGAATCTCTGTTCTTTTTGTTTGTCGTTTTAATGAAAGACACTATAATAAAAGTAAAAACTGAAATATAATCTACGAGGTATATAACAGGTCAGTTTTTTATATTAAAATTAATTTTACTAAATATTCTAAAGATCTGATTGTGTATGTTTTTCAATATATTTCAACACTTTACCTCGATCTCATCTTCATCGCTTTCGAGTGTGATAACATCTGTTACGTTCCGCGTTGATTGAGTAGTTTTTACGAATTCTCCTTTGTCATGATTCTTTATATATGATGTATTTTTCAGAACAGGTTTCATATTGGCATTCTTCTCACAAATTGTTTTCACTTTCCTTTTAAATAGAAAGTTTATTCTATCAATATATTCTATGGAAATAAAGTAATATGGTAAAAGAATCATTGTCATCTAACCGTTTGATTGTATCTTTTTGTTGTCGTAACTTAAAAGAAAGTGGACCAGGTCGTGCTGTAACATTTGAAGTAGAATCCTGTGACGAGTTAGGGGATGAAAAATTGAAAATAGGTGATGCACAAGGCAGAGCGGGAAATTCAGTTCCCACTGAGATGTCTGTATCACTGTCTGAATCTAACTCAGAGTCTGTACTCAGAAAACTAGAACTAAAAGCAAAGAAGTAAAATATAACGCATTACATACAGATCTTACAATAATTCAAAATAGTACTTCCAAAGGCTTCTTTTTCACAATGTACAGAAGAGGCTAAAAAAGATTCAATACATACCTATCCGAACTACTATCCGCTTCTTGAGTCGTTTCAGAACTTTTATTATTACCTTAAAAAAAAAAAAAAACAGACTTAACTGTAACTAATGTACAGAAATGTAACATATTTTCTTTCTTTGCAAATTCGCGAGATATTTACCTGATGTAATAGAAATACATTCCTCACATTCCCACACAGGATTGGCCCATTTCAATTGTCCACAAGCCATGTGCATGCCTTGCGAGCCACAAGTTCGACACAACACCAATTCCCATTTTCTATAATATTGTATATATATCATATTAGATATAAAGGGAGTTTATATCTTAAGTAGCATATAGTTCTGATATCATTGTGAGCATTATTACTTACGCATTGCTGCTTGTGTGATTTCTTCCTTTTGGACAGAGACAGTCTTTTGCATCACACTGATTGTGCCTATACAAAAGTTCTTCAAATGCATTTGGTACTAGTTCCCATGAAGCATCTCTATATGAGAAAATATTTATATAAAGAAAAATATTGTCAAAAATCTCAAAATAAAAATAATCAATTTTATTTGTATACTCACTGACTAGGAACAAAAATACCAAATTCTAGCATAGCTTTTTGGAAATCTTTTTTGTTGTTACAGAGTGGACACTTGAAAAAATATCCTGCACTTAAAGCAAGTTGCTGAAACGAGAATATATATTCACGTTATGGGAAGAATAAGAAACATTCCATAAAATTGGAAATAAAAATTAATCAAGTCAATCTTCATAAAACTAAACATATGAGATTATCGTTAATACTAACTTGAACACATTTACGGTGAAACCAAGCATCTTTTTTACAACACGGTGCCCACAAAGTTTGTAATGTATCCATAAAATTCACTTTGTCATAACAAATATAACACAAAATATTATCTAAAGTGGCAGTTTGTTGTATAACATTGTCATCAATCTTCTGTTTTGGTCTATGATTCACACAGTATGATCTAAGATATTTCAGTAAATCATTTGATGATTTGTAAGTTTTAACATACAACATTAAGTAACATATTGGTACACTTCTTACCTAAATTCCCCAAAGAACTGATGCAAGGAACCTGCCTTCAAGCCACAGGGAAAGTGAAATATTCGTTTACATCTTGTATTGCAGCATCCTAAAGTAGCACCATGTTTTTTACAGTAAGAACATATCTACAAATGATAGAAATTAGTTATTAGAATAAACTTACTATTTATAATGCTTAATAAGCATTTCCTAAAATAAATTCTTATTTCAAAAATATTAAAATCATCTAATGTATGTACCAATCTTTTTCCTCTGCGAAGTTCTTTTAGTATATCATCTGTTAGAAATCCGAGTATACCTTCGTCGTCATTTCCTTTCTGTTCCATATTAGCGGAGAGAAGCTGAAAGAAAATTATATAAGTAAAAAGCAGTTAAAAGAATTTAATATCACCTACATGCTTTAGCTATTCTTTAGATATCTTTCTTTCTTAGTGAATTTAAAATAAACACAAGTTTAAATGACACAAAATCATTTTGTAACACTTGAAACTCACTAAGCAGTAGTAATGTGTAATGATTCCATTGTGTTCATAGAACTTTCCGTATTCCAATTCATTATCTTCTGACGAGTTGCAGAAACAACAGATCCTGGAAGAGGAAGAGTTGCTTCTGGCAGACATTGTCTGAATAAACAGATTGAATGATTAGAATGTCAATTTAAGATGCTGTTACTTAAAAGTAAGTGATATAGCAACTAAATTTACCTGTCTGATATATCGAGACGCTTCTTCTGATACATTAAGACAAACAAGAATGCTGTGAAATCGTTACCGCGCCAATTGAACAAGCTTTTGCCTGCGGGTAACTCTATATTGACATCACATACGATACATAGTTCTCATACAATAAAAAAAGATATTTTCAAATTTTTTTAGATTAAGCGCTTTTCACTGTTATTAACCTTGAATGTCGTTATGAGAAACTCAACTAAAAACATCATGAACAATCTCTTTTCTCTCTCATTACATTTAAATATTATTTCTTAATATATATCAAAGAATCACACAACTTTATGAACCGTTGTGTCCACAATTTTTCTTACAACAACAAAATCTTTAACAATATTTACTTTAAATTACTTTTAATATACGCACGACCGTTTACACGTACACGTAATATTTGGAGGGAAAATAATCGCACTAATCTCTGCCTATGCTCTGATCGTGCTCGTTCTCATAGCCTCTGCCCATAAGACGCGGCGCGGCAAAAGACGAAACAGTGCCCAATCAACGTCCCGTCTTTCTAGAAATAGATACAACAGCGCCTCCTTTGAATAAACCATCTCTTGACTCAATTTGTTCTCTTGAGAGAATAATGGTGATTTTAGTAAATTAACTCTTTTCTTGTACTATCATCTCAATATATACTTTACTCGCTACTTCTTTTTTTCCTTCTGTTTTAAGATCTTTTATGTCAATAGATATTTTATGATTAAATGTTCACTTTATCAAAAAAAAAAAAAAAACTTGGATTATTTCTGCCAATAAATTTTCTATGAGGAAATCATGGTTTTGCACAAATAAATGTTACAATTTATATATATAAGGAAATATGCGCTAAAACATATTTAAAAAATATATTTAATAATATTTATAAAAATATGTATATTACAAAACACAATACGTAATACAAAATTAAACTTTCTTTTCACAATTAATACCAGTCAGCGACTGCTTTTAGCTTTTTAATTCCTATAGAATTATTTCCGTAAATAATATTATTTATATAAGAAACTTGCGCAAGCTCTTTACGAGATTGAGACATTCGATATAAGACGGGACAGTCCAAAGATACACATTCTATGTTACTTAATCGTCCAGTACAAGAATGACAAATCTGAAAATAGAAAAATGTTACATTTAGTATATTTATATATTATATAGAACTGATAATTATACTGACTAATTATAATTTTATACATACATTTTAGACAATTAATATAGTCTAACTTCATATCTTATATTTATGTGTGAATAATTGATTTAATTGCTTACAGTAGCTATTTGCTGATAAGTTGTTTCAAGTTGCTTTATTTTTTCAAGAAGTACAAGAATGGTCCGACTTGAGTGTGAGAAACAATTTGGACAAATTTCTTTACTCGCTTGTTCCCCACAAGTAAGACACGAAACAGAACTGAAGAATTGCCGTATGGTAGATTTTGGATTGTTCTCTCCTATATGCACTATAGTATCGAAATTCGAGCGATGAGGCATTTCTTTGTACCTGCAAAAAAATAGTATCGTAAAATATTGTAAGTACGATACTGCATATGTATGCGCACACACACGCACGTGTGTATAATAGAGAAAGAAGGAAAAAAAAGAAGAAAGAGAACAGGAAAGAGAGAGGTTTCACGAATTTGTATAAAACATACCATGTGTTAATGTCGATTCCAAATAAATTAAAACAACGATTGAGTGGCGGTATGATAACTTTTGTTATGTAGTATACAGAATTTGGAACTAACGCCGAATCGGTGATGACTTCCATGGGTGTGCGTACGCAATGGATGAGAGCCTGATTTGGTGCACCGGCAACGATGATATAACGCACACGCTCGCTGGTGCGTGGTATTGCACGGGGATCTTTTTTGATCAATCTACGTGTTAACTCTAATGCTGGCACGCAAGCATTTGGTTTGTACCCACGCATCCCGCGAAACTCCTTCGCAAATGTTAGATCTTGTATAGACACTTGTCGACGAAAGATCTTGTCGAATTGTTTGGTAATATATAATTTCACCAGGGAGATATCTTTTGTGTCAAATAAAATCTTGAGTGCTTTTTCGAGTATCTGTAACATAAGAATGTTGAATGACTTAGTTTGTGCATAAAGAACAAAGTCTTTTCTATCGTATTTGTTTTTTTACTTTAGCAACTGCAGGACATCCGTCTCTGCGAACTGTTTCGATTCCTTTTGCCAGAAACTCAGGCTTCTCTTGATCGCGAGTTTCATACATATATCCGCAATATCGTTTTTTTGTCTAGAATGATCTTGAGTTTAGCACTTTGAATGCCGTTTTTTCTTCTTCACTTGTATATAATAATATATATTTCTTAATATCTTACTTGCAAAATAGACGGATAAAGAACTTTCTCAAATTTAAGCTTGACAGGAGGAGGATTCATTGCGGTAACAGCATCCGCTATTTCTTCACCGATAGTGAACGCTTCTTCTCGAGATCTTCCAGGTAAAAGAACAAATATAGAATCGGTATCCCCGTAAACTACTCGACCACCCCATTTTGATGTAGATTCCACTAGTTTAATCGCACGTTCCAAAGTTTCTCGTCCTTTGCTAACTACGCTGTCACCTATCTACAAAGAAAATCATGTGGTTAAATATTACAAATGACAAACAAGAACAGAATACAGATATTAAAAAATTAAAGAGAACTTAAGAAACTTTAAACTTAATGTGAATGCATATATTATGTTTATTTATTATATCCTTTTTAATTTGAGACCTAATTGCTGTGAATGAAGAATGCGCTGCAACGTACGATTTTCCGCCGGATGTAGCTTCATAGATTCCTTCACCATTAACCGTGTATTCAAAATTTCCGTCAGCATACGTGGTAAAATTCCCTGACAAACTTCTTTCTTTACAAAGGCTACGCCGCAAGGCGAGAAATTCATTTTTTCTTGTAATTTTAACGCAGTATTCTTTTTTATTCTTAAAGTTGCTGCACCAAACTCGAATGGTTCATATCTTTAAAAAAATTGAATAAGTTCTATTAAATATCCGTAAGTAGAAGAATTTAATTAAGCATTCTTCTTTTTTTTCTCTGTGTACTATAGGTGCGCACGTTAGATTTACTCACTGGCCTATATGTTCTATCCTTCCTAAACATGTAGAGAAGCAATAATTGTAAGCAATAATCATACTCGGATACAGACTTTGGAAATCGAGCACGATCAATGGATCTGTGTAAAATTCAGATTCGGGTTCCATAATCAACGGCAGACATTCCGGTGCTCGCATTTTCGCTCTCTGATGAATGGACGGTGAGATCGGAATGTAATTCATAGGTTTCGCCAATCTAAGCATCATAGACTCTACGCGAAACTGCGAGCCTCGTGAAAAAACTTCATAAAATTGTATACCAAAAAGTCGGGCATGCTCGCATGTGCGACCTATAATGAAGAAGTTCAGAAAAGAAAAAAACGCTAATAATTACATTATATATATAATAAATGTAATTATAAATAGAAATTTTTTTAAATCTCACCTATGATATCCAAGTGGTTCAAAAGTTTAAGAGTACCTATAACTCTGATGATATAATGATGTATAACTCTGCTTTTTATTATTATACTTTCGTGTTTCCACCAAGTGGACAGTGCCTTAAATGAAGGACACGGAATTCTTTCGTGCAAAATATAATGCATGACATTCTCAAAAGTATATGTCAGTAATGCTAGACATTAAATTGTGCGAATAATTTTGTGTTTTAAAGAAAGAAAATAAAAATTCTTTATTCTGTAAAAATATTAAAAAACCCTCACCTGCTTCGTGTCTCATTATTCTCCAAACATCGAGAATATTGCGACCGGGTATTTTTATCTCGCTTAAGTCATCCTTTTCAATTGTGTGAGCGTCGAACTTGGAAGATATCTGCATATGTGGAACTTTCGAAATTTTCAGTGGGAAATTATTAATACGAAGATAAAGTGCTCTCTGAAAAACGTAGCCCCACGAAAGCGCCTCTACTTCCCAGCCGAGCAGAATGTCTGGATTGTGTAGTTCGATCAATTTAACAAGATTGTCAAAGATATCCTGTTCTGTCGCAACGTATAATATTGCACACATTGCACTGGCAGAATGGATTTTATTAAGTCTTGCACTTATCGGATTAGAATTTACAATTATAGCACCTAAAAAACATAAATTTATATTTTGAGTTAATCTTTTGCTAATATGTGTATGTATATAAAAGTTTGTTATATACGTAGCAAAAGTAAAATCTTGATATAACCGTGTTCTATCTGCTTGTTAGTATCCGTTGGAATATCATTGTGAACCGCATAAAATAAAGCAGCGATAGAATCGTATTGTGGATCAGGAACAAGATCTTCCCGAGTAACGGCATGTACTTCGAGAGACAATAATGTTAGATATTGATGCTGCGGAAAATTTAATACAACATAAAATAAATTGAATTTTCTAGTGTGTGCATGTTTATTTAGAATTAAAATAACTTACTACAGTTATCGCTCTAGCTTTTTGAAGATTTTCATTTGAAATGTTGCTTCCATAGCTTTCTTTAGATAAACATTCAATTTGACCATATGAAATGCCTAACGGTTGGTGCGTTTTATTTTCTGTATATAACAACGGGTTTTCCAAAGCTTTCCGTAAGGAAGGATTTAAACTGTTTCTAGGTAATTGAGAAGTATTATTTTGTGTGAATTCATATTGTCTTGTTTCACCAGGTGTTTCACTGAGTATGCTCTCGTTAAGCATTAATGAATCGGATCTTCTCCTTAAATTATTAGAGGATGTTCCTGGCGAAGGTTTACGCTCTTCAGCAACGACATTAATCGAACATTGTACGTTCAACGGGATTTTTTTATCCTGTTTGTGCGACTTGATCTTATGATTTTCTTCCGATAAATATTTTTTAGCTCTTAGCCAATTTTTAACATTGTTAGGTGATGGTGGTTCCACGAGAGGTTTTATTGTTATTAAATTGTATCCCGCGAGTGCTTTTTTGATGTGATCAGTTTTTATACTCGCTCCTGAAGGATAAAATTCGTTCACCTTCATTCTTCGCCATAGTTTTATACTCGTAATCTCGCCCAAGCTAGATTTAAACGC
Organism: Pseudomyrmex flavicornis; assembly: GCA_014825475.1. Classification (NCBI taxonomy): domain Eukaryota; kingdom Metazoa; phylum Arthropoda; class Insecta; order Hymenoptera; family Formicidae; genus Pseudomyrmex; species Pseudomyrmex flavicornis. The sequence continues at coordinate 191,791 of QVNW01000295.1, forward strand.
AGGCACATCAAAATTCGGAGCGTTTTTGTTTGAAAATTCTTTCTGCTTCACGAGATCGAGTTTATTGCTAAAAAATGGCTTTTGTGATCTACATTTTGGAATGTCGTACAATAACATAGTTTCTACAATTCTGGCGTAACTAGGAGGTTCGCACATTGTAGTAATTGTTATTAATCTATTTGATTGATGAATGCTCCTTTCTAATGAAAAACTTTGACTATTATTCTCTATTTTTTTACTGATATGCTGGCTGAAAGTTGTATTATATGCATCTTCTTCATCCTCATCAACATCAGTTTCGGGAATAACGTCGTGAAATTTCATGGAGCGTTTCGCCGAGTTTCGTATACATGACGCATAATTTCTTTCGGGGGACAACGTGTCATTACTTTTTTCTGAACGTTGACTGCTTGGGACGCCATCATCACCTTCTTCATTGCTAAAAGAAAATATAGTTGCGTCTGCATGTATTTGGTCGATCAAACGTCCAGGTACAATTAAATTTTCAGATCGACGATCTGATTCTGCGAAAGTACTTTCTACATCGTCGTTGTTCAAAAAAGACAATCTCTTACGAACCTCCTCAGGTTTTCTTCTAACTGATGAAGTTTCATTGTTTTTTGTTCTTTGTTTGTGGTCCCGTTGGATTGCTGTTATTTCACTAGCTTTTACAGTACTCGCGCAATCAGTAATCTGACTACAAAAATGATAAACATTCTTCATTGCAAGTACTTTACACTATTCTAGTATTTCTAAATTATGTAAAAAAAATATTAAAATCTTACACAGTGTTTATTTCATCAACTAATTCTTCACTAATGTTATCAGTGTCGATATCTTCTGAAAAAAAAAACATTTTTTTATTTAAAAAAGAAAAAATACAACATTAATAAAAATTATTTTTCTTGAAAGTATTTAATACTATTTTTGAAAATATTGTGTCTAAAAATAAATCTTACCTAAATCATAGTTTTGTAAAAGATTTGTTGCACGTTTGTCACGAAGCAATTTCACACATAATGTACGTATTTTACGTTTCGGTGTAGTCGAAGTTGAAGGTGCATTGGATATCGGTATATGTTGTTTCGGAGATTTGCATTGTTGAATAGGACTTTTAGTGGTTTTTGGTGATGTAATTGTAATGTTAAGAGGCGAGTAACTTCCTAATGCTTGTGGACTTTGTAACTCTTTGCCTAAACTGTATTGTCTCTTTGGCGTTTGAACTATATGGTTTGGTTTGTCTGGTGATTTGTAATCGTCGTTTTTAAACTTACGTTTCCTCTTTGGTGTTACTTGGATTCTATCTTGTGCTGCAATTTTTTTACCAGATTTATATTCGCATATACGTGCCTCCTGTTTGTTCATTGTAACATCAGTTTCGAATTCAGAATCGCTAGAATCAGTCGCTGTTGCTCCATCAACACTTGATACTACCAACTTCTTAAAGTTGACTAACTTGTTATGTGAATGATGATTAGTATTTGCAATAATTCTATTTTGATATGATTTGGAATCTTGTTTACAACTATATTCATTTTTGTAATCTAGTACGTAGTATTCATCATCAATATGTTCTAGAGTGTCAATTTCGTTCAGATCGAAAACATCTAAATCTTGATGATCACATTTTTTCGTTGCATCAATAATAAAAGCTGAATATTTATTACGTATGGGAAGGCGTTTACGCGTATACGATGCTGTTATATCAGCCTTGCCGTTTAAGTATTTTATAGTTTCTCTGTCATATTCCAAAAACCTTGTACACAAGTCATCAGCCCCATCAAATTGTGAAATGTTCGTAAGTGTGATATCATTGTTTTCTTCGATAATATTTGATTCATCTAATTCAGTATTTTGTTTATCACGCACAGCTTCGATTGTGCTGTCATGTTGATCTGATCTGTTACACGCTGATTCCCAAGAGCTTAGATCTAGATCTAAACTTGTAATATTCAAATCCTCGACATCGTCTTCTTCTTCTTCCTCGTTTTTAGCCGGCTCGCTGAATATAGAATATTGAGACCCAAGTACACTATCATTGTCTATATTACTAACAGTCTTATTTTTTTCTGCTAAGTCGGCTAACATTTCTACCAATTGCATATCATCTGCGTCCACTAAAAAAGCAATACAACACTTTATTTTTCTCTTTTTATCATCATTCTAACATAAATAATATTATTTTGTACAAAAGAATACAATAATTGTACATAATTATACTCACAACTGCTAGTATCCGTTACATTGCTTTGACTTCGAGTTGCATCTAAAAACGCTAATGAAGCTATTTGAAGTAATGTACGATTTTCAGAACATGTTCTCTCAAGAGTTTGTTCCAATGCAAAAGATTCATTATGATTTAAAATATGAGATGCATTTAAGACATCTTCATTACCTTCTGTTTCAATTGGATATGAAGATTTGATTGTATTTGAAACGACTGTTTCATTACTCTGACAACAAAAAGAAGTTTTTAACAAAACTTATATACACACATGTTAAGTATATATGAAAAGTTTGACAAAATAAAGTAATACTTGTGATATATCACGCAGCCTTTTCAACAATTTATTCTTCTGATAAATATCATTGTTAGTTGAAAAAATTTTATCAGAAGATTCAAGATATAATAATTGTGATTTTGTGTTTTCTAAGCCAGCTTCCGCTCTTCTTATTTTCTCTTCATTCCAGATTGCAGCGAGACCAGGATTTAATGTCAGTTTTTCATTGATATCTTGTCTGTTTAGTATTTCCAAAGCATGTGCATCAATCTCTAATTCACACATGCTTTGCTTAGTTACTGATGCTGGTAAGAACATTTGCGAGTCTAACAAATCTATCGAAGACTTGTTTTGACTATTTTCCACTGTACACACTTGTAAAGATTGTCTGTATTTTATACTGTTTAAATTTATTAAATTCATGCCATAGAGATTGTAATCTATCATAAATTGTTGAATATAGGAAATGTGTGCTTCATATGGCTGTAAAGTTTGATTGAGGATAGCACCATTCTGAAAAGATCAATATTCTTGTTAAACCAACATGTAGAATTATGTTGTACACAAAACAAAACTAATTTACCTGCAATAGATCAGCTGTTCTTTTAATTATAGCTGGGTTATAAAAATAGATCTTAAAAAATAAGTGTTTTTTCTCATGATAACCATAAAAAGGTCTGAAATAAGTAACACAAAAAAATAAATAAAGTATTGTTATATAAAACAATAAATTAATAATAACTTATTAACGTGTAATTATTCTTACATTCCTGACACAAGTTGAACTTTATACACATGTTGGTTAGTAGATAATGTTGAACCAAAAGATATATTCAAGGCTGAATCAATTGATGCAGCTAACTGATAAGCATAGTTGTCCGTATTCTCCTGAACTGTACATGGCACATAAATATATGGAAAAACACCATGAATGTGCAAACATGCTTTTTTACCTGAAAAAGTATCATATAACATTTTAACGATATGCTACTTAAGATTATACATTTAACATACGTCGACAATAATAGCAAGAATACTCGCTATTTCTTATTTACCGGTAGCAGTTGATCCAAATATCCTAATTACTGGCACTTTTTTTATTTCCGAACCACGAAATTCGGAGAATGTGACATCAAACTCAAGAATTGGAAATGCTTGATAAGTGTCAATATTCACCAAAGTGATAGAAAACATGTTTATATATAAAATTTACAATAAGAACAATGCATGTAAACTTAAAAAATAAGTGATGACATTTAAAGAATAATATACTAATACTAATATATTGGTTATTTTGTTTTTCTCCATATAAGAAGGAAAAAGATAAAGTGTGAACTAGTTCAACCAATGCAAGGAAAACTAACCAGACCTATTAAGAAGAAAAAGCAGCACATGAGCAGTTTAGAGTGCCAGTACATGAAACGCGGAAACGCGGACACGCGGAACGCGGAACAAAATAGTATCTATACTCTTTTCAATGAGAGAAAGATCCGCGGACCGACGCACATTCGTCCGTTCTGCGCATCGCCCCTCTCCTCACTCTACAACCATTGGCTGTCAGCAAATGTTTCGCCAATTTAGCACGCAACTCTCTCCCACTATTCCACTAATATGCGCAGACCGCGGACCTTTCTCTCATTGAAAAGACTAGAATACCTAACCTACAAAAAACTGCCTAAAACATAATAGAACTATATTTAAAAAACTACTTCGCGAAGTAAAGGCCATCACACACAAAATTACTTAAGACGTAAGACGTAGATCAAAATGTATCTTATATGCCCACTACTTTCAGAAGTAAATTTCTGATTGGTCAATTTTCTTACAGCTACGTCTTACGCTCTTGCGTAATTTTTGTGAGAATAAGAATATTTTTGTATAAACGCATATAAAGCACACTCGTAAAACGTCGGGTTGCTTTTGATTCAACACTAAACCAATTAGCTTGAGACACGCCATGACGCCACAAGAACGTATTTTCTAACTTTTTGATTTTGGTGATAACTAAACTATGGGCAATTAAAAAACATAAGAATAAAGATATATATGTAATTCCACTATATATAATTACAGACATTGTATTTCAATATTTAGTCATAATGTTTATGAATAGCAATGATAGGTAGAAAAAATAGCACATGAGAATTATAACCATTAAGCCTGTATTAGATTACGGATTAGGATTGTGTACTGAAATGTACATATTCAGAGATTAAACTTGAGACTGACTTGTTTTGTTTTAAAAGATTAAATTCGAGTACAAAATCTCAATCCGTAGTTTGATATTAGTGAACAACCTAAACAATTCTGATATTACTTTGCACAATATAAAACTCGAAATAAATACATCATTGTTCAGCTTGGCATCCTTCCAAACTCAAAGCTCGCGCTAGATTTCGCGCTACACCTATTCGAAAGATGGAAGCTTTGTCTTTTTGAAATTTTGGGTCGTTACCATAAGCTTCTATACAGCGAAGCAGCTCGTAACAATCATTGGAAGAAAAGATCACGTCCTCTGCTTCCAATAAAGGTATAGCGTCCGTGAGCAAAATCGACCAGAAACTGAAAACAAAAAATCAATGTTGCAATTTATACACAACACATACATATATATACAATTTTTAAATGAATGAGACATTTAACAACTTACTATTTTGGCGTTAAATTTGAGATTAAAAGAGACACTAATAAATTCGCTGCTTCTCGGAACTCACCCATTCCATAGAGTTTATGAAACTCGCAATATTTGCCTAAGTGAAGTAAACTTTCAGTAAAAATTCATTGTAACTTCCTTTTTTTTTAGTATTATACATTGCGATTTTTTACCTAAAAATGTAAGTCTATCACTGGCCAGCATACAGGAACCCAGGTTCTCTAACAAATCGCGACATTCTAATTCCCCGTGCTCTGCATAATGTTTCAGGAATTGATCGGCGATGTATGTAATAAAATTGCTGTCGTGTGCCCTAAGTGCCCATGTGAGAGCGTTGCCTAGTCTTTTTTGTTTTATACTTTTCATTCCTTGAATCTTGCATATACTAGAAACTAAGACGTATTTTTAAGTTATCTTGATAATATCCAAATACAAAGAAAGATACTAAAACTGAATTTACCAACGTGCGGCATGCTATTTTCCTGCGCAACGTCGATGATTTTATTCATTCTCGCTTCCGTGCCTGTAGGCAGCAATTGCAACAAAATTTCTAATCTGGCCAAACCTTGTGTAGAACAATGCACCAAATAACTCGCGCCACACTGCCACAATGAGCGATGACTCATTAATGTAGTACCGTATTCCAATATGAGTGACTCGTGAAGCTGTGCAGTCACACTGTAATAAAATTACAAACATTTTTATTCTCCCTTCATTAATAATTTATAAATTTTATTTATTATTTAATTCATTCACTTCACTCACTTGGTTCTTTCTTTGTTCAGAATATTTAATTTTCCACATTTGTACAACAGATCGATCAAATGAGCCGCGAACCAGCCATTGTCGCTTATATATTGTATCTCTTTGATGACTTGATACAAATCATTTTCCATTAAAGCGAGAATCACGCGATCCAGATGTTTATTAGCTTGCCATCTTTCCGCGACGTCGTTAGCATAACGTGAAAGTTCTTGCTGTTTGCAACAAGGAGCGGAATAAAGTAATTTTGCCGCCAATAATTCATACCATGCTTCCGTATACATGGAATATTCCCACAATATTGACTCATCTCCTGCTATTAACTATCAAAACAAAAATATTGGCACACTTTACACATAAAAAAAAAAGATTGATATTGTTTTACTGACCTTCATAAGTGTCTCTAAATTATTATCTATAACAAAATAATTAGCCTCTAGATTTGAACAAAGATCCATCTGCCAGTGTTTCCATCGCATAATAAATTCATTTACAGAATATCCGCCATATACATTATATACCGGCATCGTTCTAATAATATTGTCTGCAGTGACAAATGCTGAATGGTCGGCTTTGCTGTGCAATGCTAACAGACGACAAACTAAATTTAGTTTTCCATGAAATGCACAACCCATAACTGCTTCCCAGTAATTCGAATTTTCTAAGTCAGCGCCAATAGATTTCTGTGCTAAAATTTTTGTTGCCGTTAGTTCTCTTGAAGGAAAATGAAAACTGATCCATTCAAGTAACTGAGATAAGACAACATCACCTGTAATTTAGATTTTCAATACATTTGAAACTAAGAATTTTTCTTGAAGAAATACAATACATATAATTATAAAACTTTCATAAAGAAATATATAAACATATGTTTCAATTTACCTGGTACAGCATCAACATAAAGTATTTCTGTTAAGTGCCAGACACATTCAACCTGATAAAATATTGTGAGAAAATTTTCTATCATTGTCTTTTCTTCTGAAAATGTCTCTTTTGGTAATATTTCTTGTAAATTTTCAACACAAGCTCTCAATATAGATCTGTACTGTTTACTGTGTTTAAGAAGTTCTGGCCTAATGTCACCAGTAACAGAAGATTTCAGCTTTTGAACTGAGAGAAAAATACCATTACTCTCATTGACCAAATTACGCAAAAGAGGTGAAAATAATATAATTTCTGGTCGAAGAAAGTGTACTTTATCATCACAGGGTGCAAACTGACTGGGAACATCTGAAACAAATTATATCAACAGGATATTATATATAATTGTTTGTTAATTGTATTTTACTTCAAATACTTGTATTTTTATCATTATTATAATTAAATATATAGAACTTTTATATCTATATATATCTATAATAACCTTGTGATTGTCTATCTACATGTTTGTATGCATGTATTCCAAATCTGTTGCTATTGATCCAAGTTATAGTGATGCCTGCTCTTCTACAAACATCATCTGCAATAACCTATCAAACAATAGTATAAACCAATTTGTTTGAATAAAAGTAGTGTGATTAAAAATTAAAGCTGTATATATAGATTAGATTCATTTAAATAAAAAAAACTCTCAGTATAAAAAATATAAGTTTTTAAATAAATTATTTTTAAATACTTTAAATTACTTTATAAATAAATTATTTATCCACTTTTATGTAAACTTTAATAAAAGTTTTATCTTAAACAGCTTAGCAAATAATTTAGCAAATAAATGATCTTATATATATAGTTTAGCAAATAAAAAAACTTCACTAACAATTATTTGAGCAGTGTTGACTTCATCCATAATTGCAGTTATAGAGCTTCTAGATGAAATTCTAGATATAGAGTATGGAGTGGGAATACCGGCGACTTCTTCTTCGCACTTAAGGCTATAACACACAAAATGACATAGTTGCATATGCATAGCATAAAACTATATGGACCAATGAGCGTCTAGCATAAGTCGCCATATTGATTTACATAAAACTATGCTAGATGCTCATTGGTCCACATAATCCTATGCTATGCATATGCACTCTATGTCATTTTGTGTGTGATAGCCCCAAGATTGTTTCGGTCGTGGACATAGGAATATAGGGACGAAGCATATCAATTACATAAAAACAAAAGTTTTAATTGCAATGAGAGCAGAGAATGAGAAATGAAAATATTCATATTTTTTTGTTTATACAAATGTTTATTTTAATAATAGTTTTTATGTACACATATTTCTGCATAAAATATACATATATATATATTAAAAGTAAAAAATACAAAAATATATTCTATATTATTTCCTTAGCTCGGAACTTTGTAATATATTGATTAGATAGATTTCTTTAATTGAATATGTCATATAAAAATAGCACCACAATAAATGTATTTTGTTTAATGATGGAATAATCGGAAATTGGTGTGAACCAATACTATATCGTGTTCATGGCAAGCCGCGATTATTGATGCATCATTTGTAGAACCAGAAGGACTTGCAATATATTTGACACCACTCTGTATTGGGAAAAGAAAATTATATATGTTATAACACTAAGTGATGGTAGAATCAAATCTAAAAAATTATTTTAATAAGCAAGATAAAAATATTTTATACATACGAGTCTAGCTCTGTCGACGTTATCTCTAAATGGGAAGAAAGCATCGCTGCTCAGAGCAACGCCATTCAACTCTTTGAGCCATTCAGTTTTTTCGCTTTCTGATAATTTTTCAGGAATTTCTTCGTACATTTCAGCCCACAAAATTTCGTCCATATCTTTTCCTATTGAACCATTGACATAATTATCAACAGCATTAGAGATCATTGATCTTTTAATATCTTTCTTAAACTTCATTCCTGTAACTTTTGGATGTTGACGAAGCCACCTATAAAAATTTTAATAATATATAATGCACTTTATATTAAAATATGACTATTTCTTACATATATTTATTTTTATAAATAAATATAAATTATAACGAACCAGTTATCAGCCTTATCTCCAGCAAGTCTGGTGCAATGAATTCTGGATTGCTGTCCAGCGCCAATGCCAATTACTTGGCCATCTCTAGCGTAACAAACAGAATTGCTCTGCGTATATTTGACAGCAATAGTGGCTACAATCAAATCGCGAATAGCAATTGTCGGCAAGGATTTTACTTTCTTTGTTACAACGTTATTAAATGTCGACTTGTTAATAACAGCATCGTTACGGTTCTGCTCCATGACCAAACCATACAAGGTCTTACGTTCCATAGCAGATGGTTCGTAAGACGGATCAATTTGAAGTATGCAATAGCTACCATTCTTTTTCTTTTTCAGAATTTCAAGTGCTGCTTTCGAATATCCAGGAGCAATAATACCGTCCGAAACTTCCCTGATATAAAAAACAAAAAAAAACATTAATATAAAAAGCCTATTTTCTATTAGTACTATATCAAAAATTTTTATATCATATTGTGTACCTCGAAAGTATCTTCGCCGTTATGACATCGCATTCATCGGATAATGCGACAAAGTCGCCGAAGCTGGACATTCGATCGGCGCCTCGGGCACGAGCGTAAGCTGTCGCTAAAGGCGTGAGCTGATCATAAAGATCGTCTACTTGACACAACTTCGCTTGTGTAATATCCAATGGAACGCCAACCGCAGCACCAGCGGGACTGACATGCTTGAAAGAAGTAGCTGCTGGTAAATTTAGCGCGGACTTCAATTCCTTTACCAGCTGGTAGCCGTTCAGTGCATCACATAGATTGATGAAACCTGGTGATCCATTCAGAACGGTTAACGGTAGCTTTTCCAAAGTGGTAAATATCTGCGCCGGCTTTTGATGTGGATTCATCCCATAACGAAGAGAAAGCTGAGAGACTCCAGCACTGTACTGGTTGCGGAAATAATTCGAAATAGCATCATCATATTGTGCGGTATGCGTGAATGCCTTCAGAGCCAATGTTTGTCTAAAAAATAATAAAAATGTCGAGAACTAGTTTCATAAGGTTTACAAAAATGTTTCATACAGCTCTCCTGTGACACAGTTTGTTTGTTTGTTTGTTCTTTTTCTTTATTGTGATTCTTTGTTGGAAGGCAACCAAAGTTATCACACGCTCACCTAGTCTGCAAAGTGGTATCTTTATTAGCAGTATTTTCCATCTCTTCGATGATCTTTATGTAATCATTAGGATCACAAATAACTGTAACTCTGGAATGATTCTTGGCGGCAGCACGTAACAATGTCACACCGCCAATATCAATGTTTTCTATTGCATCCTCGACTGTCACATTGGGTTCCGAAATGGTGCGTACAAATGGATACAAATTGCAAACCACTACTTGAATAAGATTATAATTCTGCTTCTGAAGATCTTGAGTGTCGGAGTCGGTTAACCTTGCGAGAATTCCTATTTATCATACCATAAGAAGAATAGTAAAGATATTGCAAGTAATACTGTCTTTCTGATAAATACAGATAAATTATGCACATCATGAATATACCTGCATGAACAGCAGGATGAAGTGTCTTAACACGTCCACCGAGCATTTCAGGAGCACCCGTAATTTCAGAAACATCTTGCACAGGTAAATTAAACTCTCTCAGTACCTTGGCGGTACCTCCAGAAGCGACTAGTGTTAATCCAAAGTCATTTAGTTTTTTTGCCAGTAGTAACAAATTGGTCTTATCAGACACACTTATAAGAGCTAAAAATTTCACAAAAAAATACAAAATATCAGAAGACAAAAAAGAAATTTAGAACAGAGAAAAAAAATAAAAATCATATAAAAATGCATTTTTGTATGTTAAATTTAAAAAAATTTACAAATAAAATTATAAAATTATTACACTATTATTACATATGCACACATACACACACACACACATGCTCTATGATACATGCAACAGGTAATGCAACCATTTCACGCATCTAACTAAAAGGTTAATCTTATCTTATAAAACCAATATGAAAATCATTATAATTTGCTTCCAGTCCAGTGTTTCGATTCTACACTTTTTAAATTAAAATTAATTGGTTATACTGGTAGAATCGTGCGACGATTTCTAAGTTGCGTGTATTCTTCATATGAAACTTCGCAAAATATATTGTAGAGGGTTACATTGTCTTTCTTTAATTAAAATTCTATAAACTCGACGAAAAGTATATAACTCACCTAACTTTTTAGCTGACATTTTCAGAAATTAAATCTAAAATAAAATACTAAGTTGAGAAGGTTTCTTGTTGATTTGAACACACTCGATTCGTACTAACAGGCAATAAGAGCTCGCTTTGTAAGAACCGCTTTGTATTATTAGTGTCGGACGATTAATATATATACATGTACACAACTACATCTATACAATAGATAGACCGCGTAAATATGAATGATAACGATCGTATGACGTCAAAAACATCTCGCAACAAGAATGCTACAAGATCTTTGGTCAAATGTCATAATTTAGATAATATACGTTATACATATTTTAAAATTGCTAGCATAAAAAATCTTTTAACTAATCTTAAAATATCTTAACATAGCAATTTGTTAGTTTTTTTGTTACAAATTGGCTAATTTTGTCCAATTTTAATCTAACATTAATTTCATATTTTTTAATTTATTGGAATAAATGTAAGATGACTCGTATAAATTTATTCTACATAAATGCATGTATAATGCATTCATTGCTTTATCATGTTTCCCGTATCAATATAAAATATTCTTTGAAAATACCTATAGATAACAGAAAAATTTATGCAAGTTATAAGCCCAATAATATAATATGTTCAACTTTTTGTATATTTGTTGATATTTAATAGACTTCATCTTTTTCCATAACTTAAGACAATGTTTTAATCTGTAAAACAAAGTGACTTTTTTCATGGAATCTTACAGATTCCTTCCATATGACATGTATCTGTTTGCCAGGCATGAGAGAAGTTGAAACAGATTCTACGAAAAAACAACAATATTATTTTCTTTTTGTCGTTTTTTATATGTCTATGTTATACACAAGTATCTGATAAATTAAATGTGATGTTAAACACTTTGACTTCACTGTACATAGTTGAAACCGATGATTATGTCGAAGTAGGGAGATTCGTTGAGAGTTACTAGATATATAATATAGATTTGACATATGGAAGCCAAGCAGCACACTTAACTGTGATAATCTGATAACATGGCTGACCCGACATTACAAACATTTTGTTGTCATCATACAAATCACAGTGACAGGGCGATAACAATAATGCAAGAATTTAATACAGATGCATATAATACGGTGTGTATGATTTCGTCAGCGATGGGGATGCTCGGTGCGATTTATCAGGTAATTGCCGGAAGAAACTCTAGTTTCAAACAAACTACTCTTCACAATGGTTTTTGTCACTTTGTTTTGTCAAATTCGCAATTTTATTGCTATATTTAAACCAAAGATGTATCTGAAATCTGATTTTCTCTCTTTACAAAGTTGTTAAAAATAGATTAAAGTTTAAAAAAATCTTGGTTTGTAGTTAGAATTTTTACTTAAATACTGTGATATATTCTTTTTAGCACTTTCATGCACTTTCTGCACTTAGCTTTTGTCTCTTTCCGTTTCAGCGTGTATATACACACAATTTATGTATAATTTATTATATATACACTTATATGTATAAAATATACATATTATATACATTCTTTCTAAAAAGATGGGTTTACAATTAAATTTAATAATAAAGATGATAAAAATGCATGGAATTGATGTAATATTAGTAAACATTTTTTTATTAAAAGTTTAGAAAAAGAAGTGGTTTGCAAGGCTCTTTAAAATTAAAAACAATTGTTTTTACAGATATTACCTCGAGCAGATGCGAATATTTCTCATAGTTGGAGGAGTTTTTCTAGAGGACGTGATATCATTGTATGGCTTGCTGTTGCCGATCTTTTAGCGTCCTTAGGTCTAGTTTGTTATCGCAATTTGATTCTGCCAATAACTTTTAATAATACGTAAACATCTGCAAAGTCGTTAACTTATTTGAATATTGTTCTAATTAATTTTGCTTATTAAATGAATAAGAATATGATAAAGAAAATGGAATAAATTCGTTACTCCATTTTCTGACTGTTGCATACTCAATCAGGTGTGTTTGTGAGATCTGCATTATGGAAAAATTTCAAATCTATTATACCAATGGAGGGTGATGTATTGAGCGTTATATTTTGTGCGGTATCATCGGTACCATTATTATTTTTTTATCATTTGTATTTTGTTTTATAAATGATAGAAGACAACATTGAATAATGATTGTTCGCAGGCGTGGACTCAATATTTTTACATGGTTACATGGATATGGACTCTGTGTTACGCCGTAGACATGAAATTATTATTAGGTGATAAAAACGGACACCCAAGGTGTTATCATACCTTAGCTTGGGTTCTTCCAGCTGTTTTTACCTCACTCGGACTGATTATTTTGTATATCCCAAATGCAAAGTCAGATTTCACAAATAATACAATTACTTCTACATATACAATTTTTAAAAGATGATAATAAAATTGTATTATAGTTGTCACAGCTTAACGTCGTTATCCAGTGCCATAGTGCGTATTCTTCCAAATTATTGCATTACGTATGTAGTACTGGCAGTAGTGATGATCGCAAATCCCATTCTATATGTCGCGTCTACTCGAGATCTTCAAACAGCAGTGCTGTACAGCATGGCTCAAGTAACCGGAAGGGAACGAAGATTGATACAGACGATTAGACTGAAATTTGCTCTTATCAATGTAGTTTACTACGTATGCTGGATGCCCAATTTGATTAATGGAATATTACTGTGGACTTTGTGGTTTGAATTACCCGTTAAGTCGATTATCACTTTGTGGTATATAATGGTACGTTTATACAATTTTCGTTTAAAGCGTGTGAGTATGTTGTAACCACAAGACTTTTTTGAACAGGCTGTAACAAATCCTCTTCAAGCATTTTTCAATGCGATTGTTTATCAGTCGTGGACTAGACGGGAGAAAATACGTCTCAAATGTTGCCAAGATTTTACGACGAATACTAGCACAAAATTACATGCAATCAATAAAAGAGGCATGCAATCTTCCGAATCATCTCCCCTGCTGAGTTCACAAGTAAAATATGGAAAGAAAATACCACATATTAGTATAAACGGATCTTCGTCTTTATGAAAACTTACTTTTACTGCCAACAAGAAAGATAAATATGTATGTGCGCGTACTGTAGCATAAAAGTTGTAATTCATAAAGTTATTAAGAGGATGCTGAACCGTCCTGTTTTATCCTCATTTTGTATTATAAAATTTTTGTAAAAACTATTAATCGGAATGAAAAACGCTTTAAGGATGGTAGGTAGATAGAAGATAGGAGAAATAAGAACGCCTTTAGGTTTTATACAATACTTATTTATTGTTATATATATAATATGTATAAGTGTGTGTATATTTTTCCGTCCCACTTTGCACAGACTGCAGACTGTCATATGCAGTAACATGTACTGCTATGGTTAATAATTATAGCACACGCATGTACATGTGTAACTTTGTACGAGTAAATTTAAAGTACATATCATGTTTCAAAAAAGGAAATAATTGTTTTTTTTTTTTTTAATTTTATTTGCTCGTGTACATAGCACGGAATAGAACCATGTCCACTTGTGGCGTATGCATCGACAAGACAAGGCGCTCGTGGACATAGACTACGTAGTTGCCAATGTGCGGTCCACGGACATTGCGCTGACACTTACGGAGCGGCAAAACGATTTTCTTATGGGCCTGGCCGCTCTGTCTTCTCTTTGTAGATAGTATTGAATACCGGAAATCATGTGATCCATATATCATTTAAATTTTTAAATTGACATTAGTCGATGTTCATAATCGGATCTTATATTTGAGACTATTTTAAGATGATCTCAGGATGATGTGTAGCCAATAACATAGTTTATACAGCACATCAAGATAAAACTCAAGATAATCTTAAATCTGAGAATAAACTGTGATTATCGGTCATTGATAGTATTTTGTATAAATATCAAAACTTTAGTGTCATGCATAATATTTATTTTATGTAGTAGGTACACTTGTAAATTTTTACTTGAAAAATGAACTTCTCGCTATAGCGCGAAAATAAAGCACATTGATACGTGGTGCGCACGCTGCTTTATATAATTTTAACGCGAATTTCTTGTCGCGGTCGCATCGGTGTTTGTTGCACTTCGACAAGAAAAAAAAAACAATTGGCTTTCGCTTTTTAACGACTGCATGAATATCACCGGAAACGCACTTCGGTTGGTTTGCCGCCAAATTATCCTGCGCGTGTTGCGATGAAGTTGTTTATCCATCGGCTCGCAGGTTTGCTCGCAGTCAAAGTCGATAACAGCGCAAATTGTTACGGTTCACGTTCACGTACCACACGTTAAACTGCAAAAGTGCTCGGAATTGTTGCCGTGTGTCTGTCGAAGACGATTAGTCGCCTAAAAGTCCTTTGTATTTGTTCGATATATCATGGCCAAAGTTCAGTTGGTGAACGTCGCTGTCCTCGACAATCCTTCGCCGTTTCTGAACCCGTTCCAATTCGAAGTCACGTTCGAATGCATCGAGGAGCTAAAAGAAGGTGCAATTCTAAATTTTATGAATACAATAAACCGCGCGAGACTTTTCGATACTTTATCTTTTTTATCGATAGACAATGTTTGGATGCTCATTCCGTTTTTAGGTTAACTTTGCAACACTGACACACGTAGTTATGGAAGAATTGGTCGCAAACAATTCTATAATGTCTAATTGTATGAAAAATAAGATTCATTACTTCTATTTTAAAAGAGATTAGGTGGTTAGAGATGGTCTTCAGAGAGATATAATAGATCTTATCTAAGTGTTATAAACAAGTTTTTGAAGACCACTCTCTATCTGAGTGTCATGTGTCCAAATATGTATGATACAAATATCTATTAGTTTACAGAGTTTATATCCTGTCAGTTTGTTCAAACTGAATAACAATACAATTGATATTCTTTTAGATTTGGAATGGAAGATGATATATGTTGGCAGTGCAGAATCAGAAGAGTTTGATCAAGTTCTAGATACTATTTATGTTGGCCCAATACCAGAAGGAAGACATATGTTTGTATTTCAGGTAAAATGCCAGAAATAATGTATGATTGTTTCATATCATCAAATTATACTGCTTGATAATTTGAAGACTATCATACTTCTTGGTTTCAGGCTGATCCACCTGACGTCAGTAGAATTCCAATCAACGACGCTCTTGGTGTAACGGTGGTGTTGCTGACTTGTTCCTATAGGGGTCATGAATTTGTACGTGTGGGTTACTTCATAAATAATGAGTATACAGATCCAGAACTGCGAGAGAATCCACCTCCACAGCCGCAATTTGAAAAGGTTCAGAGGAATATACTAGGGGATAAACCACGTGTCACTAGATTTAAAATCAATTGGGATGATTGTCCAACTGGAACAACAAACAATCTTCCTGACGGTATGGAAGCGCCATCGTTGGAAGATACTTCACAAGATGCACCTACGTCCACCTTAGGCTTTACAGAGAATACACAGAATAGTGGGATGGAAGTAATGTAAACAATTTGCAGCTAACGACATATGATCTAGGGGAGCCTGTGCTATACAGTAATTTAAACGATAAAGTAGTACCTGGAAAGAAGATGGGAGCGTATACTTCGTAAATATATTTCGATAATCTGAAAAACAGAATCGCGCAAAAACACTATCTTCCATGTAATTATCGATATTCTCCTTCAAAAAGAAGTTTATACATCTTAAAAACAAAAAAACACTGTGTGTTGACCATGTGATAACCTTATGCCTGAGCAAGAGTGCGCGCCGCTACGCATCACGAACTGTTTGTGAGATAGTTATTCTGTTATTTCTCTTAATCAAATAATGGTACTGAATTATAAATTATTGTGTCTTTCTTTAAAATGTGTAATTTTTGCTAAGAAGTGTATACAGATGGTGGCCAATAGTATTCATAGCATCATTCACAAGTGATTGAAGTAAATATAAGCGATAATAAAAATATAAAATTCGATTTTTTTGTGAGACACACGCAATTCTTTACAAAACTAAAACAGTACATTTAATTTCCAGTGATAAAATTAGTTTTCTTTTGAGATTCTATACGTTTCACAAAATAGCTAATGACTCGAACCACAGGATATGCGTTTAAAACTATGTATTATATCATATATTGCTTGTACCCACGTTGCATTAAATTGTAAGACAGTTTCCATTTTTATTAGTGTATATGTACATACGTACTAAGATAAAAAAAAAAAAAAAAAATATGTTGTGTTTCTTCACAGACATTGCCCTGATTGAGAGTCTGACATCTTTATTTCAAATTAAATTGCTACATGTAATAACAATGATTTTCTCTAACAATTTATCATATTTTACGTATTATATTTTACATATCACATTTTTATTATAATTTAAACATTTTCTTTTGATGCATTCTTCACTACATGTCTTTGATAATATAATAATTATATTTAGAATACAGTATATTTATATTTCATCAGTAAAGCAAATGCTTTTTTGACAGATAACAGCCGTGGTCAACAGAGTGATAGTTACAACATAGCAACAAGCTTTCGAAGCATATCTTTATTTCTTATTAAAAAGAGCAAAAATAGCCTACATTTGAGACCTGTGATTAATTTTCTTACGTCTTATTGCTTAAGTTTTTTTGTGTGTCATGCTTTGATCAAGTGCAGTTGCGGGTTGTTAACACTGCGCCGTTTGAAAGACGCTATTTTGTCGCAAATATGTCAATTTCGCTTTGTCATGTTCAGCTTTGCTATTTAATTTAATTATAATTTGCTATTTAAAACTGCAGAAAAACAGATCCCCCCCCCCAAAAAAAACAATACACTAGTTCATCTATTTTAGTTATCTTTCTTTATATTGCTTACAAAAAAGACTTCTCATTTTTATTGCATAATTACCGAAGTATATATAACGCAAATTATATATATGTATATTATCTAATGATATAATTATTGCTGCTATTCTAGTTTTTAATACATATCTTTCACAAATTTTAGAAAATATTAAAGTAATTAAGTCAAATCAAAAGAGCAATTGTGAAAGATTAAAACTTTTAATCAAATTGTGAGCGATTGAAGATTCGATATATCGATTTAAGATTGTAACATGTGATTGATTAAAGAATTAATTTACAACACTTATAATTGTTCTTGCTTGACCTTTTTAATTTGATTTTTGCTATTGTATTTATGAATTGTTTATTATTGTTTTTACATTTATCTAAAAGTTTATTTTTTTAGCTTAAAATCTCAAACTTATCGCTATAATAATATACACAGCTAATACTTTTAGTCGTTATTTCCATTTCAATGTGATTATACCCATCGATGGGCAATTCAATTTTCTTTCTGCATAGCAACAACCTACCCTTGATTTTCACCGAAAAAGACCGCTTGGCAACAATACATCCTGATCTTTGTTAAAGGTCTGTTACCAGGTAGGATTGAATAGATGAAGCTAATTGTAAGTTAAAAACGATACTTTCTTAAAAGAGAACATATAAATCTATTCTTTTATTCGCGCATATATTTATATTATTATTGTATATATATTTATATACTTATATAACTATATGTATTTTTACATATTTTATTTATATTAATGTGTTTTTTATATTTATTTATATTTGTTTTTTAATAAAAAAGTAATTTTCTTTTTATTTATATTTTACTAATTAATAATTTATAATTTATATAGAATGTAATGCTCTTATGTAATAGCTTTAATTAAATTATTATATCATACATCAAATTGTTTTTTAATTTATGTACAGAGTTTTTAATTTATGTACAGAGATTTACTTTTTAATATATAAGTTTTAGTTCTTATTTTTAAATATATATTGAAAGAAAGATGTATAAATTTATTTAGTTAATTCATGTTTTATTTATATTTTCGCACTTTGCGAATTTGTTACATAAGTTACAATTATATTTACATAAATAAAAAAATAAATCACATCTTTTCTCAATTTTGTTTTCTTCTTTTCTCAATTTTGTTGTCTTTGCGTGTGAATTTTGTGGGACCAATGAGTACATATATATATATTATGTACCAATACACTCTGCCATCTCCCTTCCTTTATTCATCAAAACTCAAGGTTATCCAAGCGATGTCTCTGATTGGATGTTGGAAAACACGTTCGTGCAGGTTCATTCTTGTCTGGTTCAGGGCTCTGGATTCTGGCACTTGCTTTAGTCACTTGTCACAGTCTCGTTTGAACCTGCGTTCGTTCCAGGTTTGCAAAGTCGAAGAAGTTGGAGGTAGTTCTCAGTGAACAAGAGTGAATGAGTTTGCTGGAGTGGAGATACAAGTTAAATGATTTTAAAATTCAAATTTTTAACATTAACAAATTGCTTGCCAGAGGGTTAATATCGCTGTTGTACGCTTTTAGAGCAAAAGAAATTTAACAAAATGGTAAGTTAAATATATTTTGTATCTTGTTAAGCACGTGTTCTTAAATCGATCGATAAATCGATCAGATTTTTATATATACCGATCTAATTTTAATATATTATCTCAAACTTTCTTTTGTAAGTTTCTTGTATTAAAATAGAACTATTTATAATAATGTTTCTTTTATAACTCTACGTTTGAGAAAGACCACATTTATCAGTCAAAACTATTGCGTAATTTTTTTGAAGAATAAAAGAAAATTTGTCATCTGTTCATACCTGTTCCGGTATTGATGGTCGAATCTTATATTTAAGATTGTTTTAAGTGTATCTTCAGATGCTCCGCAGCCAATAAAACGAGTATCATCGTACATCATCCAAAGATCAAAGATACTATCTTAAATATAAGACTCGACTATGAATACCGGCCTGAGTCTATTGATATTATTCATCAATTTATAATTTAACTTTTTGGAGTTACTACACCACTGAATTGCATGATTCGTATGTAAGATTATTGTGACTCCAAATTTATCACGTATTTACGTAAACCGACTCTGTAAAAGATAAAAATCTTTACGAAAGACTTCAGACACACGAGCGATTTTCTCGCCATGTGGCTCTTAAACATGATAAAGATAACCGCTCCTGTGTGTATTACCATATACAAAAATCTATCGCTTCTGACAATTTTCTCACTACGTGATGAAAAAGTCTCTTGGCAAAACAATCATTTATTTAAGGCTCAAGTGTATACTAAAACATGTATAAAATTGTGTTGCAACAAAAAAGATTCGACGAAAACTATAAAAAATCGTAAAACAAAATGTAACAGTGTACAGCCAAACTTGTTTAGCGTTTAGAATATTATATATTGTTGAAGAATAGAAATGGAAAAAAATTGTGACAATAGAAAGCGCTTTTTTTTAATCTTCTAGAACTTTCCGTATTACAACTGGAAAATTTCCGGCTGAATAGACCGCGAGATCGGTGATTGTTACTACCAAATCCAAATTTTTTTAAATAAATTGTATTAAAATTGAAAAGTTTCGCAAGAACAGGTTTTTCTTCTACATATCGTTTTACATATTCGAGTTAAAGGCTTTGCACGTAACAACAGTTGAATAACCGTAAAATTGTAAGTAAATTAATCATAGACTATTTTCTCGCTAACAGAAGATAACGCTGATAATGTGATTGATTTGTTTAAGGCTTATAATTATTAAGTAAATTTTTGTTACGTGCCTCAATAAAACCAAAAAACAAAAAAAAATCGTAGTATATCAGTAGTGGTTACAGCGCGAGAAGAGAATTATCTAGAATATTTCAATATCGATCTCAGTGTGTAAACAAAAACTTTTGATAGCATAAACCATAACATATCCTAATAATAATATTAAGAAATAGCCTAAAAATTCAACAAATTATCAGTTTTCAGAGAATAAAATAAATAGATTCGTAAAGAAAATGTCGCAACCTCGCGTGTGATTTCATCATCCTTCGTTTGATGAACGTATAAGAATCGGAAAGAGAACAAAGAAAACCACCGAATTATCAAAAAAAAAAATCAAACCTTGATTCCAAATAAAACATACACGCGGTATCACACACGTTTTACATTATGTATTTTCGGTATCACAAGCGGATGTGGAATACGTAGCGTTGCCGAAGATAAATATTATGCCGTCTCTCACAATAGTGATAGGTATTCTATTTACACGTGTATGCAATATAACAAAAGCAAGGAAGATTTATAATACAGATTTATAATCGATGTTAAGAACGTAAGATTGGAGAGTTGCTAGGGCAGTTTTGCACGCTAACTAAAGTAACACCTTGTGATCCAGCGATGAGTCATCATCTTTTGCTGCATCTCATGGGTCTTCGGCGGTTATTCAGACGTGGACTAGTTTTCTGAAATACATATATTGCCTGTGTGAGAATGGTGTGTTAGATTTTCCTTAGTTTGCAGCACTGTTATTGCAATTAAAAACTTATCAAAATAAAACTAATTTTCTTTCGCACTACATACACACACACACACTTATAATAAATTATACTATCAAATATATCAGTTGTAATTAACTGATTGTTTTGCTAACTATAGTAATAAAGTATTTTGAAATTTAAAAAAGCTTGATTTGTTCAATTTGTTTTGCGATATATATGGATGTATAATTTATTGTACGTAGGCGTCTATCTCTGGCTATTTGTGTAAGAATTAAATAATTTTTTCCTTGTTACTTTTTATGCGCAAAACTATGTCTCTGTAAAATTCAATTTTATTTTTAAATAATTAACTGCTAACATTGTTATTTTTTGTTTTTATCGTCAGTGCGCGTAGTGCAATAATTTTTTGATTATTATTTTTCAGTTATGGCGACAATTCTGTGCCTTTATGGCTCTATTGATTGTTGTACAAGAATCTAACGCAACGGCGTTAGTATGTACGGAAGACAATGAGTGTCCAAAAGGACAATATTGTTACATGAAGAGGAGTTGCGCGTCTTTTACTAATTGTACGGTTATGTTTAACCGAAGAGAAACCAATTTGCCAGCGCGTGACGCTCACCAGTGTGGAGATTGTATCGACGGGTAAGAACTATATTTTCTTCATATTTTTTATATTATTTTTCAACCGTTTAGACTGATTTAGAAGAATGTCGCATTATTGTTAAAACCGTTTCTGACAAATGTGTCAGAAAATGTTACAACTTGACATTTGTATGAATTAGTTTATTCGGACCAATGTTGAAAGACATGACAAAACATTTATAGTTCCACGATAGTTTCGCACGACTCAACTTTTCTCTGTTTTCTTTCACTCTTTAGAAAGAGTCCTACTTGACATGCGTACGTAAGATTATATTCGTTCTGAGCACGCATGATCAGCGAGTGTAATGGGATGGTAGCACGAGAAAAGAAATTGACTAGACCCCGAAATATATCATTTGAATGGTGCGAAACTGAGTTGTGTGGAACTCCATAAGCAGAATACAGATATTTTTTCATGTGTTGCTTATTGCGCATTTTTTAGCGATAAAATGTCACATGATTGAATTTTCCCTAACAATTATTGTTGCACATGAAAAATACGACGCAATTTTGGCGACTTGAATATGCAAACACACGTTATTATGATGAATTTCACTTAAAACTCAGGAGCGCATTCATTCTTTTTTGCATCTTGAGATAAAATATATAATACAATATATAAAATATATAATACAATATATATTTTCCTTTTTCTAATTTCTTTTATTTCTTTTAGTAATTTATAGTAACTTATTTGCATCGAAATAATATATCATAGTCAGAGATCAATTGAATGTAATAAAAAATTAATTGTTTAATTGTTTAAAATTATATTTTTGCAAAAATTAAGCTTCGCACAAAAAAATTATGATCATCGATAAAATCTGCTATTTTGATATAACAATATCATGTAGTTGAAAAATTTCAACAAGAACACATTGCTAGCGACGATATGATGTCATGATATCGCTGAAAAGCGACAGAGCGATGCATGAAAAGGTATTTTAAATGTTGAGAAAAAAATCTCGGTTTTTATGTATGTACATATATACATATATATATATAAGCATTTTCTATAAAGTATTTTCTCGATAGGTTTGTTGAAGACGAGTATATAAACGGTGAACGACCAGACAAATGCAAGAGTAAGACCGAAATTAAAAGCATCAAAGACAATAAAGACAATACAAAAACACCTTCCTATAGTAAGTAATATCATTCTTAGTAATTTATATTCCGTTAGAGATAAAAAGAATAATTAAATTATAGTAAAGATCTATTTACGTAAGACGCAGTCGCAAGTCGCGAAATTGACTTGCATTAATCGATTGGCTGATTTAACAAACATTTAATATTTTAGTGTTATAACTTCATATATTCGCTATTTATGCAGTAAAGTTAAAGTAAATTGGCATATACTATTATATGTATATCTCTTTCTATTTGTATGATTAATTCTTGCAGATTTAAAAAGAATCCTATTTATAGTGGGAGGATTAATAGTTTGCGGAATAGTTTGTGCTCTAGGCTATTGGTTTTGGAGGAAACGCTCAAATGTTTTCAATGGTAAGATATTAATCTTTGATATATACGTATGTATACATCCGCTATCTTAAGATAAAAGATCTAAATTTTATTTTCTAGTTTTATTTTGTATTCTCTAAACGCTATATTTTTGAGCTGCGTTTGGAAACGCTATCTAGCAATACACGGAGCAAGCTATCATTGTTTTACATTTAATGAATGATAAAGATAAAATAGTGCTATTAGTACAAAAGCATGCTCTTCGAAATCAGTTTTAGTACAGGTTTCAAATATAATATTCACATATTCTTCTTAATAAAAATCTCGTAATAAAATTCTCGTTAATAAAATCTTGTCGAAAATAAAACAAATTGTCAAAAAAAAAAGACAATTTGCTGACAGTCTGCTGGCGTTGTTTCTAATCGTTGCTAATTTGTCAACAAAATGATTGTTAGGCTGTGATTGTTTTCATATATACCTAGAGATTACACATGCATATAAAGCATTATACTGCCGTCCTTAGTTAAAATGTCTTATCTCGCATTTTTGCATTTTTCAAGATATGTTGAAATATTGGAAGTGTCACGTATGTTTTATCTTCTTAAATAAAGCTAGAAAGTCCTAAAAGCTTTATAGACGTCTAAAAAGTGTCTAATTTATTTGTTCCAACTACTGATGGCACAAACAAAAAAATAAAACCTCAATTTTTTCGATTCTTCTGATATGCTAGATAGGATATTTTAGCTAAAGAGGGCAGAATATAGGTTAAATAAAAACTTGTTTTATTAAATAAAAACTGTTAAAATCAGTTGCGTTTCAGGATGCTGCAGATATAAAGACCATCATTCTGATATCAACGGTGGACCACCTGAGGATCAATGTGGTAACAACATAAATATGTTATTACCAATACCCAGTGCTCCTTTAGATGAGACTAGTAAGTAATAGTATCTAGTTTTTAATTTTATGTTCCATATATGTATAGATGTATGTGTACGTACGTATTGGATGTGTGTGTGTGTGTGTGTGTAAAAATGGTTGTGTGATTTTCTCAATTATTACACAATATTACGTGAGTATGCTATTTAGCTATTAGACTAGAATTATATTATTGTACAATGATTATGTGAATAATCTCATACGGATAATGCATAAATGCGTATGTTGGTTTGCTTATTTAGCTTTTGCTGGGAAAATCTTTTTTGCATTATTTTTGATACAACTCTTTATTAGGTGATCTGAATTTGTTTGAATATTTTAATAGATAGATTAACAAACTGGTAGTTTAAAAACTTCTTTAGAAATATAATATTTTATAGCAAGCATTTGTGAAACATTTTAATAATGGAGAACAAATAAACAAAGCACTGATTCTACTTTCTTAAAATAAATTTCTTTCTTCTAAACACACTTTTATACATACTAGCACAACACAGCGTGCGCGCACGCTATGAATTACTCGCAGAAAGAGACAAACAAATTACAGATGATATACGGTCACACATTTCACATTAAATGCATTTTTCTAACTTGCACAATACAATGCACAAACTAATAAATTGATTGATTAACATTAAACAAATAATTTCACTTTTTATATTCACATGCTTGTAATTTTAAAAGTAATCGATTAAATACACGTTAACGAAAATATAATTATTATATTACAGTATGTCTACTTTCAATCTACGCATTGAATGCAGAAATAAAAATACGAAGAATTCAAATTTCAATGCGGTAATTGTCCTGCAACAAACAGGATATTCTACTTTTGCAATATTAGACATGTACACGTTAACTTTGCATCTATGTATGATGACTGTTTTCAGACCTATTTGGAGATGAAATTACCTTCCCAAAAGTCAAAGCGAAAGTGGCATGCATAGAAGCACAATGTGCTACAGCATTTATACCACCATCATATGTTAATCATGCAAATTATGGCACAAATGAGATATATCATTCAATAGACGATACGGATGCTGCCCATCAAGAAACTATTCCATTAAATACATCGAATAATAATAATGAGTCGTAAGTAATATGCAGATCTTCTATGTAATTACTTTTTTTTTTAATTATAAAAAATATTAGGAAAACGCATGCAAATATAGACTGAAATGAGCTAGAATAATAAAATCACTGTTTTAATGTACTGATAATTGTTAAATCTTTAGCATTATACAATATATTTCATTGTTTACATATGCAGATTTTACAAGGAAACACTTTATTGTTTACTTAACAAAATTTCTTTTATTGCAATTAATATATTATATAAAACAGAAAACAGTCTTGAAAGTCTTTTTCTAATAATATCAAAATATTGAACAATTAATAAAGAATCTTTTATTTCTCAGTTTAGATCAAAATATTGCATCAAGCAAAGAATCAATTAGAATGGAAGTTAAAAGAAAACTGCGTAGTCTATAACGCTACTAAAATATGCGCGCATTATTTGTAAATTGGATTACTTTATTGATCAACAGTAAACACATTAATCAGAAATATTAGATGTTTCGTATAGTCACAAAATGTCAAAATGATACAGCGTGTAGTTGAGAGAAAATACAGTTTTTAAGTAAAAATCAAATTCTGTCCATATTTTGTATTCTTTTTCCTATTAATCTATTTTTTAAAGTACTACACTTTTATTTAGAAAATATTAC
Organism: Pseudomyrmex flavicornis; assembly: GCA_014825475.1. Classification (NCBI taxonomy): domain Eukaryota; kingdom Metazoa; phylum Arthropoda; class Insecta; order Hymenoptera; family Formicidae; genus Pseudomyrmex; species Pseudomyrmex flavicornis. The sequence continues at coordinate 217,890 of QVNW01000295.1, forward strand.
TAAATGAGAGAAAAAGGCTATCTAAATGCGCGCGCGCGTGTGTGTGTGTATGTGTATTTTTCTCTTAACATTCTCTGTTAAAATATAAAATATATTATAGATGTTCTACGGACATTTCTGTGGGAGATGCAGCAAATACAGAAAATAATTATAGTGATAATGCTCAATATAATGAGAATAATACATCTTTTGGTAAACAAAACATTGTGGTTAGTCAAACCAATTATATCAACTTTTCTTTGTAATTATATATTAAATTATATATACAATTATATTATATAGAATTATATATATTGTAATGTAAACTTAGATAATCTTAAACATTAAATAGCGCTCATGTTTTTACCATATATTTTTATCTATGATATGTAAACTGTAGTTCTTAAAAGTTTATTCAAAAATAAGTTTATTAAAAATATATGGGCAGAGTACAGCTGCCAATTTAGAAAAGCGTGATAATTCTAATCTATCCTGTAGCAATGGTTGCATTCAGCACAATTGAACATTTAGTGAGCGCTTTGTGTGTGTTTATTGCTTGTCAGTTGTTATCGACACATATGTTTACATTTGTGATAGCTCTACAACTAATAGATAGCTCTAAAACTAGGCTAATTACAGACAATAAACATAAACTGTTGAATTCTGCTGAATACCAATATGTTTTATCCATGTAGTATGTTTGTCAATGAATTTTTTTAAATCTATACTTGTGTTCTCTTATAGATCTCAACATATGTACATACTTTGCTATTTTAATTTTATTTAGTGACTTAATTTGTAATTTTCTTTTAATTTTTTATATCATTTTCTTTACTGACCGTTATATTATTATTTATTTTTATGAACAAGATTTTCAACTCACCCACTCTTATCGTGTTACTTCATTACCGGCTATCACAGACACATTAATCGCATTTGTCAGAATGCAGCCTTTATACACATTATTTTGCGTAAGACTTGCCAAAAAAAAGTAGAGGAATACAGAAGTGGCGTAGCTTCGTTGAAGAATAACGAGCAAGCGATTTTATGATCCGATTCCGATCTCGTGAGAGAAAGACTGTAGAAAAGTGATAAACTGAAAAACTTGTTGAATGAAGTACGTAGCGTTTATAATCGAGTTTATGGGCAGTATTCACACTGCGATCTTATATTAAAGACCGTCTTAAAATGCCAAAAATTTACATCGGCTACACATTATTTTAAATCGAACTTAATCTTAAGTTTTACATGCCGCTGGCCGCATTTACATTATGAGAATTAAACAATAAAATAATTATTTTTTTGTTGCTCTAATTTATTTCCCTATATGCCATAGCATATATTTCTTGCGTAACCAATAGACTGCGACGTTTAATATTTCTGTTGAAATATCTATGAGAATAGAAAGATATGATTGATTATACGATACGCGTTATGTGAAAAGCACGTGCCATAAAATCGCATTCAACCAATCCAGTTCTTCTATTTCCACATTTCTACTTCTCATTCTGGAAGTCTCTGATTGGTTGATTCTCTTATGTTACATGCGTTATACATTAAGCAAGAATCTTAGGTCCTTAGTGGATGGTCTCTTCCTACTTTTTCCGGCCAGGAAACAAAACAAATGGCGCAAACTTCAGAGAGTGTGACGTATAGTAGGTAAAACCCCCTGGTTTTATCACAAATCACAATAGGTAATAGATATCGTTGCGTTGTGGCAAAAAAATACTTAATAGTTTTGTTATTTTATCGTTTCGTGACTTATGGTAATGTGTTCAGAGTGCTCTTCATTGTCAAGTTTTTAAGTATTTCTAACGATAGTCAACAATCTGTGACTTGAAACGCAAGAATTACTTGATTGACAAAAATTCAAAATTAGTACTGTTACCACATGAGTTATTACGAAGACGGTAATATGGATTTATTATTCTTCTCGTCTATAGACGAGGCCACAAAATCCTGGCTTGACACTCTACATCGAATGTGGGGGTTGTGTAAGTTTATACAAAATCTTTTGCCACGTTAAATAAGTCTTGTCATTTACTTGTATATTTACTGCTTGTTACATTAATTCCAGGGAAAAAATGTGATGGTGTAAGCAAAACTTTGACAGATTACTTTGAAACAGCACCAAACCCATACCTCAGCACACTAAGAATTCTTGTCAATACCAAAGATTTTGATCAGAATACAAACAGCAAATCACTTGCATATGCAGGTTTATTTATTAACTTAAGTTTATTTATTTAATTTTGTATTTAAGTTTATTTAATTATAGTTTTTTGACATATAATAGTTCTATATTTAATTCAATATAAATTTTTATAATTTATATTATAACCATATAGAAAAATCAAATATTTATTTTATAGTAAAAAAATATACTATATATAGAAAATTACTAACTTAATTTTTATGAGTTTTTTTTAAAGCATTAATATTTTTATTTTATATTAAAAATAAGAGATACATTTGAAATATATTTTGCACAATATAAATAAGTTATCAAATATTTCTTATAGAAAAGAATTTATTACATTTAACAAAAGATAATAATATATTTTTCATCACAACTAAAAATTTTACTCTTACTTTATATACCTTTTAGTGATAGAAGAATTTTCAAACTGGATGGAAGAAAGAAAACATGGATATACAGAATTTCTTGTACCTGATTTGAAGTTAGCAACCTTCAAATTAGTAAAACAGAAAAATATGAAACAAATGTTACTGATCAAGAAAATATCTATCACATACAGTTTTGTGGATCATAAAGATATATTTCTGCCAGAAATAAAGGTATAGTTTACTTATTGTAGTTTAACCTAACCATTTATGTGCTTTATACACATATCTTTTCTAGGAAATGTTACGTAACAAAAACTACAAAGAAGCTGCACAATATGCAGCAATGCTGCAATTACAGGAGCACTTTTCAGATCCGAAAATCTTATTGTTACCTCTTATATTACAAAACAAGCAACAAGTAGTAGATGAATTTTTAGTTGATTGCCCAGATATTCAAAATAATTTAATAACTTATCTGGATAGCTTAATAGGAAGAAATATAGAAAATACGCTAGAACAATTTGTTTTGTAAGTAATAATATATTTGATCATTTAGCACTTTAAAATCAATTAAAATCAAATTAAAATCAATTCTGGATTGAATCTTTTCAGTGAAAATGACATACCAGAAGTTAAAGTATCACTAGCGCAAGGTCGTTCCTTAAGTAGACTTATTGCACGTCTTATAAAGCAATATAATTTGTCACCGGATTCTTGCCCTCATTTAAATACAAAACGAAATGAAGGCGCTTTACAGTTTCTCATACACAAGCGTTATGTGGATGGTAGCTTAAGTAAATATCAACTTCATATGTGGTGATTTAAATAGTAACTGTTTTTAAAAATAAAAATGAATGTCAACTTCTTTGCTATAGATGTTGCAAGTTGGAGGGAAATGGTAAGAGAGGCCATTGGAAGTGATTCTAAATTACAAATAGAATTACTTCCAATGTTGACTCATGTTAATGATGCGGAAGAAGGATTATATTGGGCAAAAGAATATAACATACCTAAACAGCAATGGCCATGGGCCATAGTATTTGCGGAAGAACAAAGTAATGCTTTTATCTATATTTCTTATGCTTGTGTCTCAAAGAATAGCTTTTTAATATTACAGTTTGTAGAGAACGAAGGAGGAGCGTCCACAAGTAAAGACGAAAATTCAGAAGCAGGTAGTAGTAGTACTGAAGATAACACACATTATCACGTCTTAAAATTACCAAGAGAATCTATCAAAGTGATAGATAACGGACATTTGTTTGAGGATTTCCTTGATAATGGATTGAAATGTGTAAATATAGTTGGACTTGATCTAGAATGGAAACCTAGTTTTGGTAAAAATAATACTTGAGTATAAAAAACTTTTGAGAAATCTATGATTTACTCTTAAAAATATTAATATAATACCTCTACAGGAACTAAACAAACAGAACTGGCTCTTATGCAAATAGCAACCGAAGATAATATTTATATATTAGATGTAACTACGCTTGGCAATGAATTAAGCGAACTTTGGGCCGAACTTGGTCTTACATTATTTGAGAACAAGAATATTATCAAAATTGGTACATTTTAATGTTTGACTTTTAATGTTTAAAAAATAGAATCTTATCTACTTTATAATACATGTGTAAACTATATGTTTGCATAGTGTGTCACTCACTTAGTATTTTATTATATTTATCGTATGTGTTTATCTCTTTCTTTTTTTCTCTAAAACTAATTTTATATATCATACATAGGATTTGGAATTTCAAATGACATGACAGTAATTCGGAATAGTTTACCTGCTTTATCTTCCATCAAAACATACGGCCAAGGTTATTTAGATCTAATGCTTTTGTGGAGGAAGTTAGTGGAAGAATACAATTTTGTTTTTCCATACAAAGGCGATTCAAATTTTACGGGCAAGAGTTTAAGTAAACTCGTTGAGTTGTGTTTTGGACAAAGACTTGACAAATCCGATCAGTTTTCCAACTGGGAACTGAGACCATTGAGAGAAAGTCAAATAATATACGCTGGTTGGTAATTTTGTTTTTTATCATGAAAAAAATTAAGAAGTATAAAATATTTTCGTATCTATGTTATATTTTACAGCATTAGATGCATATTGTTTATTGGAGATATATGATGTGTTACGAGAATTTTCATTGAATATGGAAATACCATTTGATGATATTTGTGCTGAAATTCAGCATATTCGACACACACAAATCAAAGGAAACATGAATAAGATTGTGCCTGTAAACAAGGTATAATAAAAAAATTATAATAAATTTACTTTAATGCGTATGTTATGCAATAGCATAAAGTGGCAGAATAAGAAAAAATAAATATTTTTGTATTTTTTTTTATTGCTTTATTCAAAACTGTCTAAGTTACATCGATAGTTCACTATAGTATCAACTATAGTAAATAATTTAACCTAAAATATTAAGTACACATTTATGTTTATTTTTGTTTTTAACATGTATGTACAAAAAATAAAGAATATTCTCTAGAAAAGTATTTTTACTGCTTCTATTTTTGATTGCCACATCCATTAATAATTTCGATAAAATTATTTTATATTATTATAATACAGCTTATGTATGTGTGTATACATACATAAAACATATATACGTATTTATAAATTAATTGTTAATTCACAATGTTTTGCTATTTAAATCTGTTTTTATAGAAAACTATGTATTCGAATTTATCGAATAATAAAAGCAATGAGAATTATCGCGCAAACTTGGGCGCTTCACCAAAAAATATCGCACCTAAGTACGGACCTACATTCAAACACGGAAATCAAAGATACACGCAAAGTAATAATAATCAGAGGTATCCAAATATTGGATTAAGTAACGACGCTAGACAAACGCGTCAACGAAGAAACAACGATAATTATGATAATAATCAGGATGAACCTTATCTCGGATTAATTCAGACACTTAAGGATAAAAGACAACACAATAATTATAAACAACATAATCAGAATAGACGTCCGCATATTGACAGTGGAAGACCTTTAAACTATAGAAGATACGATAACTATCATCATAGACGCGATAATTATGATAATCGTAGACATGATAATTATGATGGTCGTAGACACGATAATTATGATGGTCGTAGACACGATAATTATGATGGTCGTAGATACGATAATTTTGATGGTCGTAGATACAATAATCAGAATAAACGTGGCAATCAAAATAGATACGGTAATTATAATAGATATGAGAAACGGGAAGATAAATGGGAAGATTTTCAGAATGGAGATGTTCGAAACAAGATGAAACAAAATGAAGAAGTTAATACGAGTAAACAATCCGTATCACGACAGCATGAATTTTCAATCGCCGCTCATACGTGGCGTGTTGTATGCGATTCGATGTTAGGTGGCTTGAGCATCAAATTGCGAATGTGCGGTGTGGATTGCATGCATATGTTATTTGATCAGGGCGGAGACGACTCGGCCAAATTGGCAATGCGTGAGAACAGAGTTTTTCTGACACGTAACAAAAACTACGAAAAAGTAAGATCTGTTTTTATTGTCGTATTTTAGATCTTTAATTATGACGTTAATTGTATAACTTTTGTTTTAATGATATCTCTAACGCAGTTCCAGCAATATCTACCGCTAAAAAGTTGTTACAGGATAATGGCTGACACACCTGAAAAACAATTACGCGAAGTTTTGAACCATTTTAGTGTTGTGGTCACGCAAAATGATATTTTCAGCCGATGTCAAATATGTAACTGCGACGAATTTGTGAAGGTTCCAAAGAAATTAATGGATGATATTGTACAAAAGTAAGTAACTTTTATTCGAAATGTGTATATAAACTTCATGATATAAATTGTACAATGTTTTTGTTTATTTTTACATTTTTATATGATAAAAAAACGACAATTTTTATATTTAATTAGCTTTGTCAAGATTATAAAGACAAACAATTATCGGGTCTCGTCTGACAGTAAGCCCAATAATCTATCGAAAAACGTTGATGACAATTCGAGCGACAGTTTTGAGCTGCCTCGAAATCCGAATTATTTCACTAACAGTGAGCATCGCACGTGGCACCTGTCCACAGGTACAATCGACGTAGCAACATGTACAACTAAGTATCAAATGCGAATACAAATTGATAAAGTCCCCATAAATGTACTAAAAAACGTGCAAGTATTTTATATTTGCGAACATTGTGGCAAAGTGTATTGGGACGGTTCACATTTGGAACGAGCTCTCAATGGTGTTATCAAAGATTTAATCGTTAAAGACTAAGTAATTGACAGTAAATGTGTGATAAGAAACACTTGAGAAGAGATATGCTCAAAGAAAGGATTAAGAAAACAAAAAAACAGAAAAATCAAAAAAATTTATCTTTAATTTGAAACTTTTAACTTGATATGCATAAAAATAATGTTATATCCTGATTTTCCACACAAAACTATATATATATTATTCATACATATATACATAATATATTCATACATATATTTACATAATAAAAACGTGCATGTATTTTTTATTGAAGAAAAAAATCATGTTGACATAAAGCAACAAAAACAGTGATAATGTAAAAAATTAAGATTTTTAATAGATTTTTATAACTCTATGTACATGTATATATTTCTCGAAAATATATATTTGTACGTATATTTTATAAATTTTCAACGCTGTTATGTTATATAGCGAAGTTTTGTTCTTTATCTGATAAATAAAAGTATAATTATTCTATTTTTTTTAATTGTTTTATTTATTCTCTTACTATTTAAATACAGTTGCAAGACACGATTGTATATATATCGATGACATAAAAATATCTTGAAAAGAAAATCTCAACATCTCGAGATTTTATTATATTTTATTATTACATATAATTTGTAAACTAATTAGAAGATAGAATGTTAACATTCATCAAATCAATCATTGTTATTGCTCGGATTTATTATTAATTTATTATTCAATATTAAATTTTATATAAAGTGTATGTATGTACGTGTGTGTGTGTGTGTGTGTATCAAATAAAAAAATCAACTTTAAAAGTCTAAAAATGAAAATGAATTATAAAGGTTTTAAATCAAATATCTCATAAATAACTTATCAAAATTTGATATTTTATATAATACTAGCTTTTTATACAAATATCTACAAAAATATACAACATACATTTTATGCCGTTATCCTGTCTCCACTGATGGGGATTCTCTAGCTGGCCCGGATTTCTCGAATTCTGCCGGCTCGACAAGTCGCTTTTTCCCAAACGGTGGTGGCCCGATTAATTTTTCCACATCATCATATGTCAATGTCTCTTTTTCTAATAGAGCTTCTGCAAGCTGTTGATATGATAAAAATATGTTACATATTCTTTTTAATATTATTTGATAATTTGATAACTTGATTATTTGATTTAATTTTGATACATATATATACACACACACATACCACATTTAATTTGTTCTTGTTCTCCAAAAGTAATTGTCGAGTTCGTTCGTACGCTTCTCCTATTATTCTCCTCACTTCGGCGTCCATTAAATTGGCCAATTTTTTACTATATGGTTTTTTATTTTTCTACAAGAAAAAAGTAATATTTGTCTATTTTTAAATATTTGTGTAAAAATATTATTTTATACTGTACCGGATCAGTGTATTCCTCGTTGAAAGAAACTAAACCCACAGCTGGGCTCATTCCAAATTGTTGCACCTGAAGATAGGCCGTTTTTGTAACTTTTTTCAAATCGTTTTCTGCGCCCGTTGAGATTTTGTCAAACGTAATATACTCTGCAACTCTGCCACCTAGCATCATACACATTCGTTCGAAGAGTTCCTCTTTACTATGAAGTTTCTGATCGGATTGAGTGTATTGTGCAAATCCCAGATTCAAGTTGGTTCGTGGTACTATCGTCACTTTGAGCAAGGCATCGGTATGTTCCAACAACCAGCCCACTAAAGCGTGACCGGCTTCGTGATAGGCAACGACGCGTTTTGTAGATGGCGTCAACGGGTTGTTTCTCTTTGTCAAACCGCCAATTGTTCTGTCAATCGCGTACATAAGATCGCTACCATCAACTTGTTTCTTTTTGTCCCTCGCAGCGTGTAAAGCCGCTTCGTTGCAGACATTTGCTATATCAGCACCTGGAAATAAGTTAAAGTTGACAACAGATGAGGATAACATGTGAAACGTTTATGTGTTTATAAATAAATATAGATTGTATTACCGCTAAAGCCTGGCGTGAGATAAGCTAAATATCCTGAGTATTTTGAAGGTTCACTTTGTAAGGATATTCTTTTGAGATGAGTCTCGAAAATTTGTTGCCTCTCTTCTAGCGTGGGAAGATCGATCAAGATATGCCGATCGAATCTACCGGGTCGCAATAATGCTTTGTCTAACACGTCCGCCCTATTTGTAGAAGCCAATATAATAACATCTTCTTTTGCTATCATTCCGTCCATTTCTACTAAAAGCTGATTTAACGTTCGTTCGGACTCGCTGTTACCGATTCCAAGTGAGCCTTCAGAACGTTTTTTGCCTATTGCATCAATTTCATCGATGTATATGATACTTGGTGCTCTGTAGAGAATTACAAAACACAAATATTAAGATATGACAAACCAGCTAAAAGACAATAAAATAATCGAACCTCTTCTTGGCTTCTTTGAACAAGTCTCTGACACGAGCAGCGCCTAAACCACCGAATACTTCAATAAACTCGGAACCATTCATGGATAAAAAGGGGACACTTGCCTCGGTCGCCACAGCTTTAGCTAGCAACGTCTTACCGCAACCGGGAGGTCCCAGAAGCAAAGCGCCTGAAAATAAGAGGATTGCATGTGATCCATGATTTTATAAAGTTAGAAATATTAACTAAAATATTATTAATATTAAATCTCTCACAAACTCCATTACTTCTATCTTAGCTTCCTTTAATCCAGCTACGTCCGAAAAATGTACACCTTTACCCTTCCCCATTAACGGTTCTACTAAAGTGAACTTTGCTTGTTTCATTTGTGAGATAAACTCCATGGGTTTGAAAGAGAAACGTTTTCTCATAAAGGTAAGGACAGCCATAGCTACTAATCCAATAAGCAAAAATCTTATAACACTCGCTACATATTCCAGTCTTCTCTCGTAAATCACTTGTACTTCTTGGCCTGAAATTCATTCTTATTTCATACATAATGCATTTTGAGAAATACAAAAGTCTTCAGTAATTCGCTTCAAAGAGAGGAAAAGGAATTTTTAACTGTTATATGCTTCATTTTCCTGCTGCTGCGATTGACAGGTAGCTGATCAGCTCTTTCCTTTCTCATGAAGCAAATTAATGAAAATGTACAATCCAGATATGTTTGACATATTGTAGATAATTTACCAGGTTTTATGCCAAGATCTTTTTCCACCTTTCTTAATTTCTCTTCAAAATTCTCAATGTTAGGAACAGCCATGTGATATCTCTTAAAGGGAGTCCTCCTTCCCCTAATAATAGCACCATTGTGCACCATAATTATAACATGTTCAATAGCAGGATTTACTATAATTGTTTCAACCTCTCCTTTGCTCAACATCTCATATACAAATTCATTCCAGGACACAGAAGCTGCTGGCTGTTGAAACATTGCTTATAAGCAAACAATAATGTTTTCAACTGTTTCAAAAAAAGAACTTACTTCTGTACTTGTGCCCATCTGTTGTCTTAACACAATTAAGATAACATACAGTATCACAGCCCATATAGTGATCTTACGCATAAGTATTCTTATTTCGTCATTTTTATCAGGTTCCTTGTCAGACTTCCCTGAACCTGATTCCTTGGATGATTGCTTGTTGGAATTGCTACATGTTGTATTAAAATATCGAATGGTATTTGTTTTTGGAGAGAAACTAAAATTGCCAGACAATAATGCAACCTGTACAGCATGAAGTTCTTTGTATATTTTTTTGTAAGCCTATAAAATTAAATACACTCTCATTAATGATATTTTCACGATTAAAATTGTACTTTGAGACAAATTAAAATTTAACTAAATAAATATCTAAAAACTATAATAAGAGAAAACAAACATTCCCAATAGATACTTGCGTGATAAGACATAGGAAGTAATCTGTGCGCTCCATTATTATGTACATAACTCAGATACTTAACATCGCAACAAAATTTTTCCCGTGGAAGATAAATAGTTTTAGGTGAGAAATGGAATACCCGGTTGAGTGCTGCGTAGTGTTGCCTGGGATATTTTTTTAAGACCTGCATAGCTAAAATTCAAGATGCACAATCATGAACAGACAGTTTGTAGTATTGCAAAATACATGTATGTATACTGACACATGATGTAAGGAAACATTTTCTTTACATCATGCACAGACTTATATGTGTCTCAACTTGTTTTCTCTGAAAAAACGTCATTGGTTCCGGTCAGTCCCGATAAGTGAACTCTTCTCGCGCTGTCGCCCGCTTCCGTACTCTCGACTCTTAACAACCAATTTCTATTAAGGTTACGTACGGTACAGACTAGCGCGCAACTCGTGCCACAACGTGATGACCTTATTGGCTACCCAAATGCCTTCATAGCGTTAATTGCGTCTCCCTGAATGCACCTATAGCTGTTAGATGGCAGCACAAAAGCTAGTCCGGAGAAGATATATGGAAGTGACCCACGTTCAAATTCGCCAGTCGCCATAGAACTTACAGAAATCTGCTTGAAATACTCGATGAAATTCGGGTGAGTTTGCTCTGTTAGCTTGTCTGAAAACACGGAAACTCGTCGCGATTATTCGATAACACAACGAGCGCGTATTGTGTCATTTCGCGACGATCAGCGTTCAACCGGTCAGTATCGAAAATGACAGTTTCGCGGGGTTACTCCAATAGAGCGAAACCGATACTTTTTTCGTGTAGTGAAAAAAAAGAATATGCACACATTGACAATTTGTATAAAAGCAACGATAATTTATACGCGAATAATTGCACAATCATGTACAGCGATGCTTTCAGGTAGAACAGTCGATTCAATCTTGCTTAAGTTTAATTCCCATTGTTAGAAGTTTGCAACTACTGGTCACTTGGTAACTGCAAACTTGACTATTGGTACACAGTAGATCAGGGTTATCTTTTGACTTTCATGTTATCTGCCCACTCTTTACGAGAGATCTTTTCTCGTAGGTATTTTAGCGTATCTGTCGCTTCATACAATGCCTACCTCGCATGACAGATGGCACACGGCTCAAAGCAACATTGTTAAAATAATTTCCAAAGCCTGATTAAATGATCATGATAAAATAGCATCCTCTGAGCCGAGCTGTCATTTGTGCCGTCAATATGAACATTGGTCCTGCGAATGTTACCGAATTATTCCATCATTTGGAGTCTAACAAGCTCGGAGAGGTTGAGGAGATTAAGAAAGTATTTCACGACATATTTCTGTGCAGTAAGTATCAATATGTGCGTTCGATTTGTTCTCATGTGTATTTTATATCTGTCTAATTGTATTAACTTTTCTGCAGCTAAGGATAGTTGGTTGATAAATGGATTATTTGATTATTACCTTTCCACAAATTCTGCAAGGACGGCTGAAGTATTAGCAGGAGTTCGAGATCCACACGACAAACACTTGTTGGATCGTTTATCAGACATTCTTTCAAAGCCTAGTAGTAGTAAACAGAGTAGTAAACAGAAAATACAGGCACTTACACTGCTTGGACTCATAGCCAGACGTCAGCCAACTTGGTTGTACAAGCTAGCCAGTCATGCTTTATTCAGAGATTTACTCAAATTACTTAAGGTAATACATGTTTTTCTTACTTTCTTAGATATTGAAGGACAAATAAAATAATTAGTCCCTAATACTTTAAATATATCAGCAAATTAATTATTTTTGAATATGAAATACGTAAACAAGTTGATATTATGTGTATATACATGTGGGTGCATCTACTTACTTTTATACACTAAAAGTAAGTAGATATAGTCTTACAAGATTTTTGTATTTTTCAAGGTGGAGGCAGATATAGTACCACTTATGAGTGCCCTTCTTTTATTAGTAATGTTGTTACCAATGTTACCTGCTGCTCTAGGGCCATATTTACCAGAAATATTTGAGGTATTTGGCCGATTGGCCTCTTATCATCATCAATTGTCTTTACTTTCTCCTACTTCTTTTACTTCAACCACAAATGTCATCAGCAAGGACCACTTGCATCTCATACATTTGCAGGTAAGCATTTATGATTGTTTACATGTGAACAAAGTGTAAAGAAGTTAACAAACCACTTGCCATATCATTGTAGGTAGGATTGTACAACTTGTTTCATAGACTGTATGCAATGTATCCTTGCAATTTTATGTCATACCTGAAGCAACAGTATGTTCAACGTGAGCAATTGGCCATATTTACTCATATTATTAGACCCATGTTGGATTCTGTGCGTGTGCACCCTTTACTTGTTACAGCATCTAAAGATGCAGAAATTTCAGCCACTAGGTATATATGTATATTATATATAAAATGTTGTATCTCATATTTTCTACAATATATTATTTATGCAAATTATTGTTATATATTGCGTAACAGATGGAAAAAAATGGAACATCACGATATTGTGATAGAATGTGGCCGTTTTACGTTAGATAAATATCGAGAAGAAATATTAGGCATAGCTAATTCTCGATGCACTCCACCTCTGGGTGAGCTTCATTATCATATTGATGCGCATATTCTCTCAAATGAAAAATGAAAATTACATTCTGTTTTATGTATCTACAGATCAATCTTCCACTACTTGCGCGCCGATAAATATTTATGAGGGAGTGACAACTACAGAGATAAATGAGAGCAATGGAGAAGAAGATACGTTCTGGTCACCAAGCATGACAGTGTCACCACATAGTCCACCATTTCAAAATACATCTCACGAGCCGCGCTCTGCTCCTCCAACACCCAATAACAACCGAAGCGGTACTTCTCCACCTGAGGCTGCTATAGAAGCTACTCCTGAGACAACTCCTGTCAAGGTATATGACGGATAATTTTTTTCTCACATAGAAGAATTTATATATCGCATTTCTCTTTCTTTCTCTCTCTCTCTCTCTCTTTCTCTCATATAGGATTTGCGAAAGCTATCAACAAGACAACTGCCTGTTGGATCTAGCGCGGTACGTGCTTTGAACGCATTAGGCAATGGCACATCCTCTCGACCGTCAACGCCCACTCCTGTAAGTTTATATTCTGGTTCAGGAGCGAAAAATACGGATACTGCAACAAGTACACATGGATTTCTGTCTCATAAATTAAACAAAATTATGATGGACAGACAAAGTGTTCTACAGCCGCAAAAAGTAACGAGTAACGAAGAAAACGAAAGGCTTTTAGAAATAGCTATGCGCCAGAACGGGAAAAATGATTCTTGGCAAGAAGATCAAGAGGTTTGTCGACGACTTAAATACGCACACGATAAATTAAGAAAGCATATTATTTGTGTGATTTGTAAATATAGGTTTTGGAAATCGTCAGTTCGCACGGCAATGGAGTAGCTGAAATGCCAAAATACATCGAATCGCAATCTGAAGATCAAAGTGAGAAAAACACGTACGGTGCTACAACCGATTTATCGCAAAAGGTCTATAAACTTCGGCTATATTCTCAATGTCAGATTCCAGTGGAAAAATCAAACTCGAAAGTAACGCATACGGTGAGATAAGTTTAGAAATCTTTTCGAAGATTATTGCGCGCAATAATACTTTGCGTTTACAGTCATTGTAATAGCGAGAACATATGTTGTATTTGCAGATTCGATACTCCAAATCTTGTCCTGATATAAGAATGCAGAAAAAATATAATAGCGAGGATGTGACAGCCAAATCAATAAGAAAGTGTGAGAATGCTGGCACTCAGACATGCGATTTATTTCCGTATGGGTACTTGTTTCTGGGAATGTTAGAGCAGAACAGAAAAAACTTTAGTCAAGAGTGTTCCGATTCAAGACTGTTGCCGATCAACATGCTCGATCGGTATATTGAGACATGTACAAGAGTGAATAACTTCTCTAGCAAAACTAGTAAATATGAAACAACATATAATGTGCAATAATGAAACTTTTAAACGAATGAGATAAAATACCAGAGTTTTACAGGAACAAACGGTGCCAGACAGAAACAAAAGAAGAAGGGCGAAGAGGATGTCGAAGAAGACAAAGGAGATGATGATGGTATAGATCCGCTTTGTGCTAATCAGTTATCAATCAACTTTCAACTTACACAAATGCAGCTACAGTTTGAACGGCAACGACGAGAGGTTTATGCCGAGCGTAATCGGCGTTTAGTTGGTAAATTGAGGGATTCACGAGCTTCGGAAGAGCATAATGTTGCTCTGGTCCGTTTATATTCTATTCATAAATAATATTTATCAAGCTCTGATTATAACTTCTGATCGACTTTTGGATTGTACGTTTTGTAGACCGAACGTTTAAAATTGTTCGAGAGAGAAATTGAAGATCTAAAAGCACAATTAGAATATAATAAAAAAGCAGCACATCTCGCTGAGGAACAATATAAGGAAGCTATGCATTATTGGCAAACTAAAGTATGACGTTTTAAAACTATTTTATTTTCTCATTGTAAAAAAATTATAAAATTATATTTTTACACACATCCACCCACCCAACCACATATACATATACATACATAAATTATATACATATGTGTAAAATTAATCAATTACTGTATGCATACATAGTGCACCGAAGAACAACAACAAAGTCATGCACTCAAAGAACGCTTAGAGTGTCTTGAACTAGAATTAAAAAGTGAACAAAAGAAAGCAGCGGAAACGCAACAACAACTTCGTTCTACTGAAGCTGAACTTTTCAACGCGGGACACCAACTTAAGGCAGCATTAAAAGCTGCGGACCGATCTAAAGAACTGGAACGTGTAATGGATACCATGCAGAAAAAATTTGTTCTTTCAGGAGAGGTAAATTTATTTGGAATTAAATAATTACAAATATTTTAATAAATCGCACATTCACAGAAATAATATTTATACCATTGCTCACAGGCAAAATGGAAATTAGAAGAAAATATAGCTACTTTTACACCAACTGTTAAGCATGAAACAACGCTAATTCAGAAAGCATATACTGAAGAATTAAATAGTAAGTGGGTTTTCTCACACAAATTAACACTCCAGTATTATTTTTCGAAAGAAGATGAATTACCGTTGAAATTTTGTTTTTTAGACATTCGACGACAATTGGAATCGCGAACATCGCACTTGGAAGCGCTGAAAGCACGTTTGAGTGAGGTAGAGAATAAAGAAGCGCGTAAAGAAGCGCAACTAGTGGATCTCCAAAGGCTCTTGCAAGAGACAAAAGATCGACATGCGTCTGAATTAGAAGCCGTAGAGTCGAAATATCAAGCGCAAGTGGAAATAATTTTACTTCTAGAGAGCCGTATACTTGAGCTTCACGGCAAACTGGAGACTGCAACGTACTCCAATACATCGCCCATGGCTAATCCTGCTTCTTCAGCATCGCCTAAAGAGCGATCCCCACCTCTCTCGACCAGCTTGGCCTCGTCCAGTGAGGGCAGCCTCGCATTTATTCATCCAAACGCCGGAATCATTATGAACGATTGTTGCGACACTTCAACGGGCGAGATTCCCAATTTACAAGCTATGATAGAACCCGTACCAAGTAGCAGTCAAGTCACTTCACCGTCACGTTCTACTGTTCAACGACCATCGTTGTCGAAACAAGACTAACGCTGCGAAAATGTTTGCCTCGACATAAGCTTCTCGTATATCGCCTACAAACAATATACGAGACTATTATCAAAGTTTATAAAACGAATGGCCGCGACAAAGATTCGCGGCACATATAAGAAGAAAGTTATTTGTAGCTTTTTATTGATAGAGTAGATGAGATTCATAAAAAAAAATTGTGCTAATTGACTGGTTGCGATCAAACAGGCATGCTAAGTTTGTTAGCATTGATATATCTCCTCTCTTGGAAAATGAATTCACAGTGAATAAATGGTTGAGATATTTTGCTGACCAATTTGGTAATGTATTAATCATTGTTCTTACCCGACGTATATTATTCCATTTTTCCCTTTAGCCTTTCAATCTTCTGTAAGTATACATCTACAGCGTTATAATATATTTCCAGACATTTTTGTCTGTTCGCGTGAAAACGCAAAGGTAAATAACCAAGAAAACATATGTTACAAAAGTATATATTATGGTAAAAACATGTGTGCAATATGATTTACAATACATAATACTGAATAAGTAAATTTGTTACACCACATAAAATTACGACAATATTCTTGTCAATATGATAAAGATATAATATTAAAAAAAAAGTAATTTTGTTAAGATTCAACTATGCAGTATACACCATACAAGTTGCAAAATTGTTTTAATTTATTAATAAGTTTGTAATTCTTGACTTATCGTCATTAGAATAGCGTCATCTGGATTTGCATAATTTGCTAAGTCTGAAAGAAATCGGGAAGAGAATAGACTTTATATGTTCATTATGTAAGAAAAAGCTACCTAAATACTAACTGGTGTATGTAAAAAACACAAAACAAAAAAGATTCTTCATATCTTAATTCCGCGATCTTAATTTTAATGATTCTTTGATATATATCATACTTTGTTAGCTTTACACAAAACATATAAAACCATTTTAACTCCGATTCGAAAAAAATGGTGCACGTAACTGTTTGCTTTATTATTTACATATCCACATAATCGTTACTCACGATTATGGCCTCGGTGCAACGGATAGGCCTTCATCTTCCGCAATAAGAGTTCCATCAACCAAAATATGGTTAACCACACAAGTGCACCAGCTGAAAAACTTCTCATTGCTATAACTCCTCCATAAGTATCCATTAAACGGCCACATATAAAGCTGCCGCTTGCAACTCCTAAAACAGGCAATGAATGAAAAGTTTATGCTGAAGTGCTGAAGAGAGAATGAACTCTCAAATACTAACCAATTCCCTCGAAAACAGCACCAATAAATCCTTGCATGGTGGCTTTCGTACCAGATGGTGTCACCTTGTCACCATAAGATACCATTGTCGGCCAACATAGACCGAATGAAGGTCCATGGAGCAACTCGAGAATTAAGAACAGCCAAGGATTTGATATGATGCTATATGCCATAAATCTGCAGAAAAAATTTATATATTTTAATGTTATAGATACGTGTTAAAGAAACCAAACCTAAAACTTGTTATTTACCTAATTGCATAAATAAGCAACACGAGACTCATGACGTTAATATGGCCGAGTTTTTTCAACACGTTACCCGACATAAAATTAAATGGTAATTCTCCTAGAAAACATTGAACGCCAGTCATAAGGCCCTGAAGAGTCTTAATCCACGCATTATTGGTCGTCAAGTCTTCCGTGTACCAAAATAGGAAGTTCCAAATGACTCCCGTGCACATCCCTGCACCTATGCACCACCAGGCAAACACTAATACTCTTCCCTCTTTGATAACGCTCAAGAACTCCCGCAATAACGATGGTTCATCCGTAGAGCATTCAGGATTTTTCTGTAACGATACTGCTTTCTCCCATTACCTGCCAATTTCGGATTCTCTTGATAAATAAGAAGCACCAGGAACTTTTGTTTCACCTTCTTAGTTTAGAATTTGATTTCATAATCATATATTTAGATTTTCTGTACCTTTTTTAGTGTTGCAGACACCATAATATCGCCGATCATGGCTACTAACATGATGTAAAATATACAACTATAATCCTTCTCATGTTGCTTTTTGCTAAAAAAATCCACCATGTAGCCCGCGCTTATGCAAAAGACACCGGTACCAATGCCGCCCCACATTTTTTGTTTGCCATAATCGTTTCTTCTCTCATAACCTGAAGTAAGTGATTCAAAAACAAACAAACTGAAAAAAATACTGAATTCAATAGTGACGTTATTTTTTAGAAAATAACGAACCAAGAAGACTGAAGCAGATTGCATCTGCTATGCTAACTACAACAGCCATTCCAATCCAGCTTAATAAGGCCGACCATAAAAATAAGTGAAACTGATACGTAGAATGTTTCATATCATTCTGGGAATCCTTAGCTTCTTGTAGCAGATAATTAAACGCATTATTAGTTGGACAAACTACTGTACACGGTGTTCTCAGTTGGTCTCCGCATGCGGGAACATGTGCGACACCATCTACAAATGTACGCACTCTTACATTCACGCATTCCACCTATAAATTATTTTTTTTTTTTTATTTGTAATAAAGTTAACTGTTATTCTTATAATAAAATATATATTAGATTTTATTATCTATATGATGAATTTCTCTTACATTCAGGTCGTCATATATATCAAATCCTGCACCAAATTCAAAAGTGCCATTCGCAGAAACATTCTTGTTATTTATCTCTATGTAGCCATGAGATGGCCCTTTACAAAGTAACTACACACAAATATGAATATCCTTATTACTTATTTAACTATTGAAATAAAATACATGGAAAAGAGAAGATACTTATACATACCTTACAAAATGAGTTTTTATGAGTATTGGTTATTACAGCACTTAATGCATCTTCCGAAAATTTTTTTTCTGGACATATCTCTATGAACGGAATGCTCTTGTCACAGGTAAGAGTGACATTTGCGCTTCTGTCTATTTCAGGAATAAAATAAATGGAGAAAAATGCCACCGTTAATAGAGCTTGGAATATCAGGAAACAAGTCTTGTGCAACTTAAACTTATCGGCCAAGCTGCCAAATAGTGGTTTTGCAACTAATCCAGAAATAGGTAATATTGTGTATATCGTGCCAACCATTGTTGGAGAAAAACCCAATTGCCTTCCAATTGTTGGAAGAAATTGTACCATTGGTCCCGTTGCTGCAAACAGGTGACATTATTATAAAATATAAAAGAAAGTTCTGTAGCATATAGAACACTAACATTTTAGTAACTAAACTTACCAGCATTGAACAGAAAATAATGTGACTTTATAGGAGCCAATTCCTTATTTATGTTTAGCAACATAATTCAGTCGTATAATTAACACTGTCTGTAATCTATCTACAACAACAAAAGGAAACTCGTAACATTCATGTGTAACATTGCATCTTTAACCAAATTCGAATCCTATTTTGTTTATATGCACACGTGAAATGTTTCAATTCTGTCCAATATTTTTAGGACAAAATTATCATCTCTTTAATGCATTACACAACACATATAGTTGAGTATGCATTACATCATACACACGTGAGTATTGATCCACAAAGCACGATATGAATTTATTTCATCACATACAGAACTTTTGATAATTTATGTGAAAAAGTGATACAAACCTTGCTAGTCAAAACTCGTATATTAAAATATAGTAACTGTACGTGAGTTAAATTGAGTGTCCTGTGACTCCACTCTGTCTTACATGACATGTAACCAAAATCTCGCACACTAGCTTTGCACTTTGTTCACCAACTGTAACTTGCCGCCACTTGTCCAATCGTATCAATTACGTGCCATATATAAAGCTAGAACACAGTATCAAGTGAATCACGAGAAACAGATAAGGCGGATATATCGTCGCAAATCCGAGTTTTGTGTTTTATCAGTCTATTACTCCCTGTGACACAATTTCATCTGTCGCGGTTTGTTGTTAGATTTTTTAACAGCTCTGATTTTCCTTGCGCGAAACAGATCACTCACAAATGTTCACATTGTTAAATTTGTTTAAGTTACATTTAAAAAAGTGCGTGAAACGCACAACTTTCACTGCGTATATTTATCGAGCGCGTGAAGTGTTGAATATCATTGTTGCATCGCTTTTCTCTAATAAGGTATACCTACTGTGAATCACAGTCTGTGATCCGCCTCTTGCATATGTATATGTACATACACATATATCATCGATTACTCGCGCATTTTTTCTCAAATTATTATTTGATTAGAAACAAACGCAGAAAGCAATAACTCAACAAATTATCTGTTTCAAAATTTACTATCAGTATTCAAAATCTACAGTTTGACATAATATGTCACAGATTTTCAGTATTGACATTAAATTTTGAAATGCATACAAAAAATATATAACAAAAGGTATATTTATTGTTCTTTTCTTTTGATGCAAATTTTTTTAGTGTGTACAAAAATCTGACTTAGATAGACTTGGAAGTAGGGGAGAAATTTTAGCTTTTACTTTTCTCATATATATATAAGGCAAACGTGTATTTATTTAAAATTTGAAAGAAAGGGAACAAGAAATGTAGGAATTACGTGCGCGCGCAACAACAAAAGATTTAATAAAATAAAATAAAAATGTACAAGAAAATGCAACATCAAAATATCTAATTTATAGATTAAATTTTTTTCTCTTCAACTTTGATAGTTTTTTGAAAGTGCTTTTTCTCTGTTATACTATATAATTTAAAAGTATGCACGCGTATTATTTAGAATGTAACAATATATAGAATATATATTATATATAAAAAATATATAAAAATATATAAATGTAAAAAATTGTTAGAAAGTAGAAACATATATTTGACTACGTGAAGTCTCAGAAATAATAAATTAACAGTAACTGAGAAGTTCTGGCTTGGAAAAAGCTACATCTAAATACAAAATGTAATTGTAACACGACGTCACATGTTAACGAGTAGTAAACTCAAATAATTAATTCTTCAGAATTAACGATTTTGTAACAAACTGTTTTAATCTGCGTTGATACATTTACAATATACATTTACATATATATATGTATATATTTATAAGTTTGGATATATCGTTTCCCCTGACGATATCCCGGTTCTGCTCAGCGATAATGAATGAGTTAATGAATGTACGATGATAGCGGCGTGTATACTTTGTGTGTGTTTTATTTTTTGTTTTGGTTTTTCACATCGCGCGCGTGCTTGTGTACACATATATAATTTTTTTTCTTTGTGGTCTCTTGTGTTACATAATATTATATGCGCATCTTTATCTCTCAACACACACGCTTCTCTCTCCACCTGCAATTTTAATCGCGAGTCTTCGTCGCGATTGAACTGCGATCTCTCCAAAAAAAATTCTTGCAGATCTGTCTTTACATCGAGCATATCATTTATATGCGAGATATGTCTTTTATATATACAAAGAAAGCCTAACTTATGTGCTATTCCTTACGTGACTAAGTAATCTACATAACATACATCTCAGAGTAACAGAGTGTGCACTCAATATATTATTGTACATAAAATCTTCTTTAGTTTGTCGCAAAAATTCGCGTGTACGATTCTACTTTGACGATTAATCGCTACACGGATCGAAATAGAAATCAATGCAAAAAAGAAAAAAACAATCGAAGTGGCTAACATTCAGCGAATTATGGACCCAAACCGCGGAGAGCTACAGGGCAGTCTCACTAATTCACCGTTTAAGTCGAATATTGCATGGTTTCGTGTCCCGAAAACACACACGCACACGCTTACACACATATATGTACATCGAAGACACGCGCATTTATCTTGCGTGTGCATTTTTTTTCTTTTAATACGGAAGTAGAGTTGGGCAAAATGCATTCACAAGTAACGAATGCAATATGATGCACACACGAGCGTATGTTACATTTGCATGTGCAAACGTAACACATGATAGATATAAATTTTCTTTCTGTTTTTTTACTCGTTATCTGCGAATCATAATTTGTCCAACATTGCACGGAGGAACTTTTGACAGACGTGCGATCGGTTTACTCTCGGACCTAGCGACTTCAACTTATTAGCTATTAAATGTGCTCCGTCCGCGTTTTCATTTTAGAAAACTATCAAAAATTCCTATATATCGAAAGTAGATCTTTTTTTTTTTATATATATATACACGTGGCTACACATTGTGGATTTAGTTCGTCCTTTTTTGTCGAATAAAAGCTTGGAACTCGTCATTGTGAGTTTTATGACAAAAGTGAGTTTTTATGTAAAAATGCCAAAGATTATATTCAAATTACTAGATTGCTCGTAAAAAAGAAGCGTCGCTTCAGGTAAAAGAAATCTACAAAGTATTTATCTAATTCCGTAGAGAGCCTTACGGATACGCATAATGCGTAGTAAAAAATAATAATAAAAAAAAGAGACAAGTCGCGAGGAGAATGTCTTTTACGTTATATAAAAAAAAAAAGATAAAATATACAAAGGGCATATCGCTCTCCAGCGCGCTCGCTAAGAGACTTTCGAATATTTGGTATTACGCGATCGTCCGATCATCTTCGTCATCCTCCACCGCGTTGCCTGCCGATGTTTCATCTGAAAGTTAACCGATCTTACAACGATCTTAGTAGCTAAAGCCAAGGCGGTCTGTGATGATGCGGCGGTGGTTGAAGAGTATAGAACGAATGGAGGTATTGTTGATAGGCAGTCGGGTCTACCGTGAGATTGGGTCCGTGAGGCGTTACGTAGGCTGAGACCGGAGGGACGTAGGACCTCTGGGCGGCGGCGGCGGCAGCAGCGGCCGAGTGAAGAAACGGATGAGGTGGCGGATAGTTTCTTGGCGGAGGTGGCGGTTGATTGCCAAGTTTGTTGCAGGCGGTCGACTGGCCCGAGGCATTCGTTACCGTCGACGGCACCACCGTTGACTGCTGTTGTTGTTGTTGCTGCTGCTGTTGCTGCCGTAGAGCCATATTGTAGTAGCTAGTCGGATTGCGGAATTCATCCGTCAGAAAGGCAAACGCAGCTGCCGCGGTAGCGTCCTTGTCGTAGGCAAACGGCGGCGCGTGACTTGTAGTCGCGTTACTGGTAGGCGAAGCGAAGTTGAAGGCACTGCCAGTGGGTGGCGGCGGTACCGCCACCGCAGGTGTTTTCAGACCACTGATGGAATCAGCGGTAGACGCAGCAGATGCGGCCGCGTATTGCGGGAAAGCGGATATACCCGCCTGTTGCTGATCAACGATCGCCGCAGTGGACGCGGTTGTTGTTGTGACGCTTGTGCTATGTTCTTGCTGCGGGTGCTTGGTCTTTCGGCTCTTTCTAGTCTTTGTCGTTGCAACAGTAGGTGTCGTAGCCGCGAGCGTTGTTCGCACTTCGCTCTCGCCGGCTCGTCTTGATATCGCGAGAATGCCTTGATTGTTTTTTGCGCTCTGCAACAGATTAAGTTGTTCAAACTCGGCTGCGCCAGGCGCGGTAGCGCGACCATAAGCCGTGAGATGTTCCGGCTTCGCCGTGGGTGGCAGTCGAGGGATCGTCAACAACTGCTGCTCTTTACTTGGCGTTCGACCTACCAGACTGAAGCTCAGTCGCGCATATGCCGAATTGGTTGCCATAGAGTCGGCAAGGCTTACGTGTACGTACGGTGTGCCATCGAATTGACTGACCGATACGGCGTCTGGTTGCGGAAGAGCCATCATCGGGTCAAAGCTCGGAAATTGCTCTTGATTCGGACGTGTCATCGAGCTTTCCTGCGATAGACCACGCGAACTGGATTCGCCGGACGATGGTGGCTCGTACGCTCGTTTCTTCATCGGGGGAGGATTGCTGGTGGGACTGCTAGACGAACCACCGCTACTGGCGGGCTTAGAGCTGGCATCGAAATAGTGTGGACTAGGATATACCGGCCTCGTTGTCGGTGGCGGTAGCGAATAACCAGATGACTGGAAACCACTTGGATACAGCGACTCGTGGGCCGTCGTCAAATTCTGTTGGAATGCTAACAACTGCGTCTGATCCGGCGCAGGTGCGGACACTGGTTCGCCGGACGGTGCCTTGCCGAGGAAGTTGCGCGACTGCATTTCGGTAAAACCACTGCGCGACTCTTGCGGTGTAGATTGTTGAGGTGTCTGTTGTTGACTGCTGTGTCTCGAAGCAGATCTCTGGTGTTCGATGGGAAAACTATTCGGATATGTCGATGGATACTGACTCGGTGATTTATAAATCTGATGATCTGCGTTTAGACTCAACGATGATTCCGTATGAACAGGGAAATTCCTCTGTTGCTCTCCACTCGCAGGCTTCTCAGCGGCGCTAGATTTCATATATTCCGTCCGATGTTCAGATTCATTCACAGACGAAGATATCGTTGGCGATTGTTGATTGTATAAAGAGTTTTGCTTGAAATCTTGAGAGTAGCTTGAAGGTGGTGGTGCCTCTGAGGTTTTCGACGATTGAAGCTGAGAGTAATTGACACTTTGTTGCTGGGGAGAGGGTTGCGAGTAACTGGGCGATTGTTGGGGAGGTTGCGACGAGTTGCAGGAAGAAGGTTTTTGTTGGGGCGAGGATTGCGGATAACTGTGAGTCTGTTGCGGTGACGGTTGCGAATAATTTGCCGACACTGTTTGTCCCGACGGCTGCTGCGGTGAAAGCTGAGAGTAATTCTGTGGTGTTTGCGGCGAGTGTAGCGGATGCGAGTAAGTCGCTGGTTGTTGAGGCGATTGCGAGTAATTAGTCAGCGGCTGAGGTGATGTTTGAGAATATGGACTGTTTTGCGGCGACGGCGCTTGCGGTGAGTGCTGAGAATAGGTCTGAATCTGTTGGTGTGGCGGTTGGGAATAATTCCGAGCAAGTGGCGGATTTGGATATGAATTCAGAGGTTGCGGCGATGGCTGAGAATAGTTTGCAGCGCGCGTTTGTGGCGATGGCTGTGAAGGATAACTCGGTGGTTGAGGAGACGGCTGTGAATATGCGCTGGGCGGCTGAGGTGAAGTTTGTGAGTAATTCGCTGGCGGTTGCGGCGAAAGCTGGCCGTATCCGGCAGGTTGCTGAGGCGAGGAGGACTGCGTATACGGAGAGTGCTGCTGCGGGGACGGTTGCGAGTAATTTGGTGGAGTTTGAGGAGAAGGCTGCGAATAGGGTGAGTGTTGCTGTTGCGGAGAAGCTTGCGGATAATTGGTCTGAGGAGAAGGTTGAGAATAATTAGCAACTGCGTTCTGTTGAGGAGACGGTTGTGAGTAATTCGGAGTGGATGGCTGTTGTGGCGAAGATTGCGGATAATTCGATGGTGGTGTCTGAGGCGACGGCTGAGGATAAACCGGCTGCATTGGTTGTGGTGAGTGTTGCGGATAGACGGGAGATTGATTCTGACCGTTGTTGGACAGTTGTGAAAAGCGTTGCGGAGACATTTGTGGATATGCTTCGTTGGTGTTGTCCTGGGGCGAAGACTTCTGATACGGCGACTGGTGAGGTGGCTGCGCGTGCACCTGTGGATAGGCAGGTGGTGGTGGTGGTGGTTGCTCGTAAGATGGATAGGCCGGAGACAGAGGATGGTTTTGGGGGGACGGCGTGGGTGGCAACTGTGCACTATATCTTGGAGGTGTCGTGTAATAAGGACTGTTGTAAGGACTGCTCCCAGTCGATAACGCATCCTGATAAAATCCCGCACCTCTTATCGGCTCAGTGGGAGTTATCACGGGTTGGCACTGAGGAGATCGAGCTGTGCGCGATGCCGGCGGTGATTCTTGAGAGAAACTAGACATAGATTCACTGATACTGCTACCACCGGTGCTCAGACGTCGCTGTCTACCACAAAACACTTCCTGTAAGTCAGTGTCCTTTTTTGCAACTTCCTCCACTTCCTCCTCCTTCTTTTTTGATTTTGGCGCTCCGAAGGCTTTGAACCAGGCACTCAAATTTGGTGTAGCAGATTTTGGTTTCTGCGCTTCCTCCGTATTTGTTCGAGTCGCATCATTCTCCTCTGCTGCGCTCGATGTTTTTGTGGTATCCTTAGCATTTGTTGATTTCTCTTCTTTAACGTTAGACGTTTGAGCCGCGTTGGGAGCGTTATCATCTTCCTCGTCGTTTGAAAAATTAGGATTAGGAGATGATACCAAACTTTTGCAGATCAATTGAATAGAATCTACATTCTTCAGTACTGTACCTAAACTGAGTTTCGGCTCTTCGTCGAGATCTTTGTTCGACTGATCGTTCTCGTTAGCAGCGTAAACCGCGGTGTCGCTGGCGTTGCCGCTCGGCAAAGTGAGCGGTTTCTTCAAAAGTAGATTTCCTTTACTCTTACCAGGTTGCAAACGATCGATCGTACGCTGTATTTTCTTCGGTCGACTCGGCCCGTGAGGACCGAATATTTTGATAGAGCTCGGTCTCTTTCGCGCAGCTTCTACTTTCGTCCCGGATCGTACGGACTCGGCGGAAGACGTTTGAAGCACCGGAGAGTTACTGCCAGAAGAAAACTCCGAAAGTTTTGGTGCGTCGTCAAGCCACTTGTTGATGTCCTATCGTGTAAACATTTAAAACAATAAAGTCAGTATATGCGCACACAAAACGTCTTGTGAATTCAACGTATTGTAACATCTGCGACAATAGGAAGCTATAACATCAATAACCAATATGTTACCTCGAAATCGATATATTATCGATAATAAACAGAACTCATGAAATAATAGCTACTCTTTATAAGTACGTCTAGTACGTCTACTTGGGTACATAGAAATATATCGACGTTTGTATATGTATATCTATATGTGTATTTGTTTCAATAAGAAATAAGAAAAAGAGAACAAAATTTTGTAAGCTTACATGAAGTGTTTTTTCCGTTGCTTGATTTAACGCTTGAATCGTAGCGCTTTCTTCTGCTCCCAATCCTCTGCTGTGTTTCGAAGTTTTCTTATTTTCACTGACTTCTGGATCTTGCTTCTTAATCGTATCGTCCACAGTTTTATCTTCTTTCGCAGTTTTTTTCGATTTCGATCGCTTCGCATTATCTTTGTCATTGTCATGAAAAGTATTACTGTTTGAAGGCACTTTTTTAGAATGGACACCGTGAGTGTCGCTTTTCACCGCTTTCCTTTGTTTCTCTTTCTCAGATTTCAATGTCTCATCATGTTTCCTATCATTTATCTTATCCTTTAAACTATCAAAAGAATCATCTTTATTGATGACACCGAATAACGTGGAGAGTTTTTTAGAGTTGTGAGAATGCTTTAAATCAGCACTTTCTAATCCTACATCTTTGGAATCTGTTCGACTTTTCAACTCTCCGTTCTTTAAATCTTCGTTTTTCTGTTTTGATTTCTTATCTTTTTGCTTTGTATGACTCTTGTCGGATTTTTCATCAGCCTTGGTTGCAGTCTTTAAACTTGTCTTTTCTTTTTTACGACTTTTTTTCGTCCTAATGTGAGAAGATTGTTTATTAGTTTCTTCAAATACTGTCTCATTTTCTTCTACTTCGATTTTTTTTAATTTACTTTTCTTGGTATTGTCCGACAATATTCCAGTTTCTTCTATTTCTTTTTTCTCTATCTTTCTACTCTTACTTTTCGCTATTACTGGAGTTTCATAATCTTCCTCGAAATCCTCTTTCCGCCTTTTGTTCTCCTTCGTTTCTTTCACGGATCGTACAATTTCCGTGTCTTTTTTCGGCGGATGACGCTCTTTGTTCGCTTTTTTATTAGACTGTTTCAATTCTTCCGATTCCTTAGGTAGCTTTTTGGTTTTAAGTAAACTATTTACATCAACATTTTTTCTTCTTTTAGACGCTACAACACTAACTTCGGATATTGAATCGTCGCTCTCTTGGTCTCCTAGTTCTTCCTCATCCTCTTCTAAATCTTCGTCTTTCGCTTTTTTACCCTTTTTCTTTCCTCTTTTCTTTTTCGCAACCTTAATACTCTTACTTCTTTTTTCGTCCTCGTCTACTTTCTCATTACTTTTAGATTTTGTTCTGCTTTCTGGCTTATGCAATTTGGACTTTTTGGTTGATTTTTTCAAGCGTTTATTACGTATGTTGTGATGCGAAGAAGACAAGTGACGTGAAGGATACGACGGTGATGTAGGTGTTCCCGCTAGTGAGCGAGACGCGGGATCCTCATCACTGGATTCCGATTGATCCAAATATTTAATCACGGCTTTATCAAATGCATCCTTAAGATTAATTGCCATTTCCGTATATTCTGTCACATAAAACACATAGATACGTACATAAATATTTATATATACACTCCCACTAGTCAACACAATTTTTGTTATTTTAGTGGAGAAAGGTGATCTTTATAGATTTTAATGCTGAACTCGAATCTGATCTTAGAATTTTGTTATCGCATCAGAACTCAAAGTTAATGAGATAAAAAATATTTCAAAAGTAGCTATTTAGATAATATTTTCCTGTTTATTGCGAAACAAATTTTTAGATTCTCTTCATCGTCAAAAAGTAAAGTACAATCTTTATCTTTTCAAATAAGTTTTTAGTTAGGTTAGGTTTTTTATTAGCGTGACAACAATGATACGAATTGTTTTCAACTTATGTCGCCAACAATGTCGTCTAAACCAATTTTTTCTTTATTATTGTACATTCTATTACTGAACAACACAAATTTCGAGTTAGAAAGTTGTTTTTCTATAAATTTAGAGAAGTGCATACAAATATAAATAGATTATTATAACGAACAATTAAAATCTATACAAATAACTTTTCTTTGTTAGAGTGACAAACAAGAATGAAAAATATTACAAACCGTTATCAGAGCCATTATATTGCCTACAATTGTCAACGATAAGACGAAAATCGCGTTTGAACTGACTTATACTTTTGTATGAACCGCCTTCCAGTTTCTCTTCCATAGTACTGAGATCCATAGGCCTACGCACCACGCTGTAATATCTGCGTGTAATATAAAAACGTGTTCATAATTCAATATAAAATACAATACATAAATATTTTTTATAAAGCACACAAAAATATATAGAAACTTTTGTACCTTGGTGCATATTCTTCATCCACAGGATCGACAAATGGCCAAGCATCGACGTGATCTTTGACATATTGGAGAACTTTGTGCATACCGACACAACGTACCTCTTCGTCGAATTGATAGTCATATTTGTACCCGTAGTTACAAGACACATAATTGCCCTCGCCCTGATTGCCAATGCCCTTCTTTTTCTCCAAGGCCTCCACCTCATCTCTGGTATGAATCACAATCTGGCCAACAGCTGAGGCCAAGGAATTGTTTGTTTGTCGCCCTTTTTTCTGAATCGGCGAGGTCGGTAACGGTGGAGCCTCCTCCTCTTCTTTGATATAAGCGGATTTCGAAGCTTGCGTCCCTTTTTTAGTTCCTTTAGTCGATTTTGCCTTAATCTTGGGCCTGACCATGACTGCATCCATAGGCGTCACAGGTTCCTGACTACGAAGCACTCGCGCACTATTACGTTGTAACAGTTTACGTCGTTGATGTTTCTCTTTTAGCTCAAACAGTTTCGGTAATTCCGGCATAAAGTCCTCGGACAATGTACGATAAAGCTTGCGTTCAGTATCGTATTCCTGGAAAACATAAAAGATACGTTGCCACAGTTTCAGTTTAAATTCATGTTTTCTCCTGTATCGCGGAAATGACTGATTATTACCGAATCGCGAAATTTTTCAACTAATCTGCTCCAATCTTGCTGCGTAAAACAGACTACTTGCCACACGCTTTCTTGTCCACTATTCTCGCTATCTATTAAACTATCTTCCTCCTTCTCTTTTTCTTCCTGTTCCTCTTTTGCCACTCTGTTCCGTCGTTTTTTACGTTTTTTGTCCCTCGGCTTACTTTTTTGCTTGTGTGAGGCACTATTAGACGTATCAATGTAGTCCTCCCGGTACAATCGAGTGCCGTAGAAGTACCAGTAGGCAGAATTCTTACGATCATGTCCCAAAGGTTCGACTCGCAGACTATCCGAGTCCAAATTACTTAACGACTGCTCCTATTGTCAATTTATATATTAATAATTAACTGTACAATAGATGTAACATTATTTCAATTGGTAACAGCACTTTGATACATACTACGTCCTCGGCGTCTAGCCTGAAGTCACAGAGCGCACGTAGTATTTCTACTTTTCGTCGGAGCGATAAACACTCAAAATCTTCGTCTTTATCGAAAGGATTTTTGCACTTGTATTCCTAATTAAATATAAGAATGCGTTTTAGTTGTGTTTGTCAGTGTGAGTTGAACTTTTCGAAGCAATAGAAAACGTATACTCACTTGACATTTTTGCCGAAAAAGTCTACGAAGAAACATCTGATAATTAATGGTAGAGATGCCATTGTGTTTATCATTTGGCAAGCAGCCTTCTAATAGCTTTACTATTAATTCTTGGAGCAGTCGTCCTTCGGTACCTCCGTCTGTTAATAAAGCTTCTTCTAAATCCTAACAGAATTTAGTAAAATTAATATTGAGACACACTATAAGGTGTAATATACTAGAAAATAAAAAGAAAAAGGCAATTTGTAAAGTGTAAAAAATAAAGCTGAGACTTAACAGTTCTGCTGTTAAGTGTCAAAATAGCGCTAGTAGTTTTTATATGACTGTTTACTCAAAAGAAATGGTATTTAATATGAGATACCTCAATATCAAAATCCAGAAGATTGAAGGCAGCTCTAAATAATGAGCAAAAGTGTGCTATGCTTGGCACCTCCCACCACGATTGAATGTCTAAAAAATTTAAGAAAACAAAAGTTCCTTGCGATCTTAATTCTACCACACTTGCAATTAAATTAACTTAGTTGTATAACCTAACTACTTACTGCATCAAATTTTTCTAATTGATATTATCTCTATATTTCCAATAACAATCACGAAATATATAAAATATTTCTAAGCTGCTGTATTTCTAGTGTTGTCAGCTTAAGTATTGAAAATTTTTACGTGAAACTACACTAGAAAATTATTATATCTCTATGCTGCCACAAAGACTCACAAATGTTTCTATGTATCATCTGTTTAAAGAGAAACAAAAAACTAAAAAAAAAAATGTTATATCGTCAGTCGCGATTTGTTGTGCGCAATGACAATCAGCGTGGACCCACCTAGGATCCCGATGAAGGTAGGAAACATAACCCGTCGTGTGGCGGGCGAACCGGGCGAATCGGTGTGTCCAGGACACAGAAGCTTGACGATGATCGGTGTCGAAGACTTGAGACGGGACGCGGAGGAGTGAGCGCGGATCGCCTTCCTTGGTAGGCCGTACCCGGCGCCGTAGCAGGACAGAGCAAGAGAGAGCGAGAGGGACGAACTAAAGGCCCCGTGTATCGCAGTGCGCGCGCGACGAAGAGGATCGAGCAAAACACTTCCGCCGCCCGGCGGTGTCTATATCTATGTGTGTGTATATATAGTATATGTGATGTATACGTGCTGATACGTATACATACGTATGCCTGTTGTATGTGTGAAGTGTATGTGTAAGGAGTGTACGTGTGTATGTGTGCAGAGCCCGTATCTTAAAACATCGGTGCGCACATCAGCGGTGAATGACACTCGTAGCTGTAGTCCCAGTGGGCGCGAGCGAACATGCGATCGCGAGCTCGCATAGCTCGTCGAGCGTGATCGCTCGCAGGCCGAGTTTGCGAGGAATCGGTAAAGGCGGCTAGTGGCGTAGGGCGCATTCGCGTATATTTTCGCCGGAATCCGCTTTGCTTTGGCGGCGGCGACAGATCGGCCTCGTTACCGTCGTTGACGGCCTTCGTGATCGCACTGCGGATTTATCTCGTCGGAACGCGACCGTCCTGTAACTCGGGAGGCTTGCGCGCGACCATTCTAATCGGGACGTACGGCGCGTATTCAAAACACATAACCACCAGCGGCTGCCCCGCCGAGATTGATGACGCACAACCACAAAAACACGAATTCCAAAAACTCACACGCGGACACGATGCTTTCGCGGGAGTTGCTCGTTCAGATCAAACGTCGACGCTTCTACGCTGCACTTTCGCAGCCCACTTGAGCAGTACCTGGCTGGCGCGATACGCAAGCACAAAATTCTCCAAACACGAAGAACAGGCGCGGACAAGCGCGAATCAGACGGAGTGCAAACTCCTTCTCGGAAAAACCGGCGATGCTATACGCCACCATGCTCCGCACCCAAGAAGTAGCTGGCGAGATAAATTGATCACGTGACGAGAGAGTGCGAGAGTTGGCATTACGTTTTATGGATCAAGTTTGCCAACTCCGACGACGTAACAGGTCGATCAGCTCAACGGAATCAATCAATGGTTACGTTCAGAAAACTCAACGGTTGAGAGATCATCAATTGTGATAGGACTATTCCTCAAAATCTGATACGGTTCCAAAAGTATTGTCAAATTGACCGAATTGACCGATCGCGATTGGACAAAACTGCTTTGTACGATGTACATAGCGCCTCACCTTGAGGACAAATGAGATACATACCTTTAAAACCCCTATCAATGAACATGTGTACATTTGAACACATATCTGATTGGTTGTATAATCAAATTAGTTGTTGCAACACATTTTACATGCTGTGAGCTGTGATCAGTATTGTGATCGTTTGTGCAAAACATATTTCATCATCCGCTGACATCCGTTCTTGAGGAGGTTTGGTTGAATTACGAGTAAATTATGGCCTCGATTATTATACCGGTGACATTGCGATTTAGTCGCATGACTGTTGAAAGTTTATATCATATAAATAAAAGAAGCATACGTAGGTAAATTTACTAAGTTTTATAAGAGCACATTGCAAAAGTCACGGAGTCTACATGTTGAGGTTAACTATTGAACAATGCTGCATAATTTGCAGTTAATTATTTCTGAAAACACAAATATAATCTTTTAGAAAGTAAAAGAACATATTTTATTTGATTGAAAATGAAACAACAGTTTCTAACAATTGTTTGTGTGAACAGTAATATGTGATTTTATTGTACATAGAAAACATTCTTCTGCACCTAGTATAGATATTATTTGTAAATCTCACATAAAAAATTTCAGATCTTCTGTTTCTGCTTTTTCTTGGCAGAAAAGAAATTATGGTACAATAGAAGAGAAGAAACCAGATACTAGTAATATACCTCCACTAGAGGAACTCACAGAGAATGAAAAGAAGCTAAAGATGGAACTGGAGCTCATCAACAAGGAACTTGCTGAAGTAAAAGAATCTAAAAATATACTGGATGATAAATATAAGAGAGCACTGGCTGAAGGAGAAAATATCAGAATTAGACTTACTAAGCAGATTAACGATGCTAAACTTTTTGGTATCCAAGGATTCTGTAAAGATCTCTTAGATGTAGCTGATATACTGGGGAAAGCTACTGAAAGTGTACCAAAGGATGAAATATCAGAGAAAAATCCACATCTCAAGAGTTTGTATGAAGGATTAACAATGACTGAAGCTCAACTGCTTAAAGTAAGATTGTCATTTGCAAATATCTTCTTTCCTTACAAAGAAAACTATGACACTTTATTTTTGGTAATATTAAACACTTGTGAAAATGTTTTAGGTCTTCAAAAAACATGGTCTAGTTTCAATAAATCCAATGAATGAACAATTTAATCCTAATGAGCATGAAGCATTATTTCAGCAAGTAAGTTTTATATCATTACATACACAAATATATTGTCCTATATATTTATTCTTGGTCAACAATCAATTTTCAGGAGGTTGAGGGTGAAAAACCTGGTACAATTGTAGTCGTGTCAAAAGTAGGTTACAAATTGCACGAAAGGATAGTGAGACCAGCGTTGGTGGGTGTTGCCAAAGGATAAACATCATTTGATGTAAAGGTAGACCATTTATTTTGTATGTGAAAATACCTCTATAAATTGTAATTTTCTTTTAAATTTATTTTAAGAAATATGAAATAGAATTTTTAAGCTATTAATATTTCATATAAAAATGTACGATTAAAAGAAATACATATGGTACTTAGTGTACAGATACTTGTGTTATTATATTTATATAATATGTTATATAGACTTTTGTAAGATAAATATATGTTACTTTTTTTTTTAATCTCCTCGGTATAAATCTTTAATAAAAATAATGATATATATATTTATTTTTTCTATAATATATTTTGGAAAATTTAATATCACAAAGCTATCATAAAGTGCAACTATGATATAATGTTAAATAGATGATTGATTACATAGTATAAATCCAAGTTTGTCAATACAGTTCTCACGTTGTAATGCTAAAATGTTAAATTGCAGAATAATTTTAAAACGATATATTTTAACATCTCTCAAACACCTTGTACAAGTCGGGTAAATTGGCTATTTGTAAAATTGTCGAATCGTGAGCAAAATGTTTCGGCGGCAGTAGACTCTCTTTAATTGCGGGATATAAAACATGTTCAGTAATATATTTCCAATCGTGTGTCTGATGCTTCGGATTGATGTAACTATAAAATCTTGCAGTTTCTCGACAAATATTTTTAAAGCACGGTTGTTCTTTCCTCCAATCGACTTCTGTTGCCAATCTCATTATGTACATTGGAATTTCTGCCTCGTATGGAAAATATTTATCTAAAATATTAGCATATGTGAAATTTAATTTTTTGGCGAAAGTAACGTTACGTAACATTATGCTGATATTTTAAAATTAAACCTTACCTAATAAAACGGGTAACGATCTTAAATTTCCTACTTTATCCATCACTATAGAAAAATATTCATTCATCATGTCTGCTTTTTCTAAAAGTAACTCTTTCACTCTCCCCGCTAATTCTTCTTTTGGACCATCCTCTTCAGTCCATCCAGTTTCTCCCGAATCTAAAGCAATCATTGCTAAATCAAACAATGATATCCTTTCCTGAAAAATATAAATATGTAATATTAGATGACTAGATGAATGATAGGTATACAAAGTAACTAAAAACGCGAGCGCGTCTGAGAAAAAGTACGCACTGAGAATTTTAGGACACCATAGTTCGCAAAATCATAAAGCATGATTTCGTAGAAAAGCTCCTCTCTGAAAAACATTTTTAACTTAGTTGTGTGTATGTGTGTATATATGTATATGATTTATAATAATTATCTTACGCTAGTTTTCTGGTATTGCAGATATACAAATTTACTCCGCTTTGTATTAAAGCTGAAGTTTGATCGATGCAACCAACGAATGTTAAGTTAGCCAGAATATTTCTTAGTCCCTCGTGACATTCATCTTCAACTTCTTTACGTAATTTCAATATACTGGTTAATTTTACTTCGTGTCTAAAATTATTTACAGAGTACGATTTAAATTGCTCCGCGGAT
Source organism: Pseudomyrmex flavicornis (assembly GCA_014825475.1). Classification (NCBI taxonomy): domain Eukaryota; kingdom Metazoa; phylum Arthropoda; class Insecta; order Hymenoptera; family Formicidae; genus Pseudomyrmex; species Pseudomyrmex flavicornis. Next base: position 253,393 of record QVNW01000295.1, read on the forward strand.
TTCGCGGAAGATCTATCAGAAGATTGTGAGAGTTCTTTCTCAAGTGGAAGTATATTTTCAGACTGATGTGTATTAAATATTGAATCTTCATCATCTTTTTTATCAGACTCCGTATTTTTTGCTACTTCATTTTTTTCTTTGTCTGAACGTTTTCTTATATTGTCTATGTCTTTAGTCCCGAAATATTGATACACTTGCTTACGAGCTCTGTCAGCTATTACATCTATACATTTATCTTCTACGGGATTATCCATTGTTTTATCAGAGTCGTTTAGAAATTCTGAAATATCGAATTCAGTATTTTCCGCATCAATATTTTCCGACTTGTCATTTTGTGCGGAAGTACTTGGATTGCAAATTTCTTGCGAGTTTGATGCAACTGATGTCCCAGTATCTATTATATCACTCCAATGTGTTGAAGTATTATCAATCGGAATATCATTGACATGTGATACTGTAGAATTGTTTAAGTTTAAATCTTTTTCTTGACATTTATCGTCGGATAAATCTTTCATAGTAACATCAGGTACATTTTCTAATGGAGTTTCTAGAGAGTCAAGTTCTGGACTATGTGTTGAATGTTCTGTGGAAATATTGCTGTCGTTTCTACCATGTTTGAGAGCCGAATGTATCGTAAAATTAAATTTATCCAGTTTTTGATCAGACGAGTCTGTCCTAATCATTTCTCTAGCGTGAATCTTTTTCGATTTATCCGAATCTCCTTTGTTATATTCTGGCAACACTTCTTCTAGGACTTCTTTAGTGATATCCGCTTTTGGTAATCTGGCCTGCAAATAAAATGATCTGGACGCATTATTGCCAGCAAGTTTTTCATCTAGAGCGAGCTTGATTCTTTCGAGTATTGCGTCCTCATGAAGAAATCTGACTTCATGTTTTGTCGGGTGTATATTAACATCAATATTTTGTGGATTAATGTCCAAAGATATATAACACCATGGATGAGCTTTTTTCGGTAAATACACAGAATATATGTCTTCTAACATTTTACGAATAGCTGAAATAAATGTGAGAAAAGTGAAGAAAATGCTGTAGACATATTAAAATGTATAAAATTATCAGTACATTTGAACTTACAAGATGAATCAACCAATCGATTGTTAATAAATAGAAGCATAACCATCCGTTTGTTTGTGTAATTCGGATTTGTCACTAAAGCTTGCATCTTGAATTTATAAATGTTATCGTTAAGCTCAATTTCTACTAGCTCACGAGCAACTGGATTGCCATATATAGTTCGTATGTTACTTTGCTTCGTTGAATTGTGTGGCGTTCGAACCTGATTAACATAACAGAATACTTTTATATATAAATTACATGATAAACTAGTCTTTTATTTTACCTGTGGACTTGGCTCTCCATGTTTTTTTAATGTAAATCCTACTGTTGGATTATGCACAGCATATCTCATAACTACTTCTGTAATTTTGGTAAATTCCTCTGAAGGATTAGACAAAGCTTTTCTTCGAGTTGCCACATTATAAAACAAATTTTCTATTGTTATTATTGTGCCTTGATTCCCTGCACAAGGTACCGGAGGTGCTTTTAATTTGCTATTAATATATGATGCTCTGTAACGTTAAAACAAATATGTTTAGCTTTCAACATCGACTGATAAAAAGACTCAAATTTGTTTTTTCTATGACACAGGTGCTAGGTAAATCTACATACTTATAGGCACATTTTTCATCTGCTGTTTTTGTTGTGATAGTAAGAAGAGCTACATGGCTAATGCTAGCCAGAGCCTCTCCTCGGAATCCAAATGTGGTGAGTGCACCAAGATCTTCGAATTTTTGTAACTTGCTCGTTGTAAATCTTTCGCACACGATATCCATATCTTCTTTTCGTATACCCGTACCATTGTCTTGTATCTGAATAACATTGAATTAGTCAATACATCAAAATTTTAACGAGTGAAAAAATCACTTTGTTGAATACCTGTAATAATTTTAAGCCTCCTTCTTTTGCTGTGATTTGAATATTTGTCGCTTTAGCGTCTAAACTGAAAACAAAATTATATTTTATGAACATTCTAAAAATTATATACATTCCAATGAAGTGTATATAATTTTGACTAACCTATTCTCTATCAGTTCTTTCAATGCATTTGCCGGCCTTTGAATTACCTCACCAGCTGCGATTCTATTTACAACAACCTCGTCTAACTTTTGAATTTTCGCTGGCGTACCCATGTTGCCTGCAATTGTTCTTATAAATTATAAATCATTCCGAAAACCGCATAAACAATAAGTGTTTCTCTTGGTACGTGTTAGAAACTGTGCGCAAATATATAGAATATACTCCTAAAATAATTTTTTATGTATATCATTTAATGATTTGATTAAGGGAACATTTGTAAGAACTTTAATGTCCAGTGGTTCTTCTCAGTGAATTTTAAATGAATGTTCTTTTTACATTTAACATATCTGGCGCCAATATTTAAACGAGAGGTTAGGTAAAAACAATTTGCTGTGAGGACTAACGTCCTCTTCATGAAATGCTATGAAACTACGTAAAATATTAGCCGGAGAATAATCGTATAGATAGTTGATAAGAGATAAATATAAAAGAAACGTATGTATACATATATTTTGTCTATTTGAAGTAAAACAAAAACATGAATAATATTAACAATTGTAATATTAACAAATTGATGTGTGGCAACTGTTACAAGACTGTTTTTATATAAGTTTTGTAATGAGACATTTATTCTATCTTATTATGTTTTTACTTGTCTTGTTTTCTCTCTTATTTTTACATTATATAGAGATAATGTTTTATTTTTTTCAGAAAAAGAAAAACAAGAATATATGATTGTATATAATACTTTTAGAACAAAAATGATTTTTCTTCTGTTATTTTGTACATGAATGTATGTACATATTGAGATGTTTAATCATAAGAATCTGAAAAGAGACGGGTAAATTTGCACATATAAGGATTACCTTAAGGATTATTTATATGTGATTCGTCTGATAGATTTAAATGGTAAAGTGGAGAAACTTCATATTTTTATCTTTCACATTTGGTACATGTATAAATGTCACAGTCTATTTCACTTTTGGCGTTCATACAATTGTGCAATGTAAAAGATTTATAGTTAGATAAGACACTGGAGTCCTAAATATAATGCAAAATCAATAAACAGATCATATATGCTCGTGTAGCTCGCTACACGGCGATCTATGCATTGTGATGCGATTGTGCGCGGGTCAAGGTGTTCGCGAGTGAAAGTACGAAATATCAGCACAACCGCTGAATAAATCTTCTATAAGAAGTTGGGCGGACGTTTGTATAGAATTATTGCGCCAAAGGTGCGATTACGCAGAGTTACAATGCGATCGTATCGTCTTTGATATATGCATCTGATAACTGTAACAATTTCCTTTTATCCCGGAATCGTTTCCTGAAGTGCTTCAAAGAGTGAAGCTGTATGATCTCTTCACGTCTTACACATACCTACATACATACACATCTTCACAATGTTTTATATTTATAATTATGTATTTATTTACAATAAATTTGCATTATTTAGTCACTGTTTTCTCTTTCTTTTTCTCTCTTTATGTATAGCAAAAATTTTGTAAAATTATGAAGTATAAGCAAACATTACAAAGTAAACAGATATGGAAATATATTTTTTCTAATAAAATAATTCATAATTGATATAAATTTGAATAATCCAGTTGATTCTTGCATCTTTTACAGAAGCCTCATTCTCACATCTGTCCTTTCTCGACATTGCAGCAAGAGAAGCGACATTATTGTGTAAAGATATACCGTTTTTGCAACGTCGCTTCGTGCCAGTAGTACTGGTCATGCTTACAATTAGGACATTTTTTTAACTTTTTCCAAATGCGCTATGATCTCTCGTAAAACGCGCAAAAACTAGTCTGTAACTAATTTATTAGCTAGTAAACATTTTCAATATATAACATATTTAGTAAGCAATCTTTTTGCATAGACTTAATAAATATGATACTATATAAATATGATAATTTATTAGCTAGTAAACATTTTCAATATATAACATATTTAGTAAGCAATCTTTTTGCATAGACTTAATAAATATGATACAAGAGAATCTATCGTAGTCTGTGATTCTAGAGAATATTGACTCCGTAAAATAAACAATTACTCTTCTTAAATCATTACTACAACATTTTTTTCTCTTTGTGTTATTATTAATTTCTCTGTCTTTCACAATGCTAAGATACACACTCTTCAATATCTACTACTATTGATCGGTCGTATATATATGTGTGTGAATATGTCAACATGACATTTTTATATCTTACAGACGTTTTACAAATACGACGATGTCTCCTATCAACTTTTTTTTTTATAGCATCTGCAACTTTCTAAAGTGTGCACGATGTTTACATGTCATCTGTGATTTATATTCAAGAATAAATTTAATAATACGCAGACTTTGCTTTGACACAACTTCAACAAAAGTGTATTATCTAAATTATGCGAAGAAATATTAATGATTATTATTATTTTTACTTTGTCACAGAAGGAAAACACTACCAACACATCTTTAATATTCTAACTTTGAATAGAATGCATTAAAGTCTTATATAGCTCTAACATTTCTGTTCAGGAGAGATGATTGTTCTGCGGACAATGATGAGCTCTAGAAGAATACAGAACAAAACGAGAAACCGGCATGAGAACTTGATCCACGAAGGCAGACTACTATTCATAGATCACACGGCGATCATGATTCAGCTTCAACATCGACGATTTATATGACAAACTTTCACTGTTCTCATCTTATTATGCTATAGCAGATAGTCATCCAAACAAATTCTTGTCTCTCGACAAGATACGCTTGATCAGATGAACGTATCTTTCGAGAAAGTTTACAAATTGGTGTTTCAAGATACAGCTGATTTATAATAAGTTTAATTTAATGCGTAAGTTACTTTAAAAGTAAAATTGCATCACTTGTTGCACGAAGTTTTGAATGAGGTGTAGAAGCATAAAAATAAACGTAAGAATATTTTTGTCGCATCATCTTTCTTATGTGAAAATGCATTCTGTACTAAATGACACTTATGTTAGTGTAGACTAATAAACTAATTACAGAAAATATACTCATTAATTCTGGATAACATTGCGTGTGCGCGTTGTACGCGTCATCATCATCATAATATCAGCGCATATCGTATCATTACGCATGCGAGAGTTACATATACGTACATGTATTGTATATTTGTGGTGCGAAAGTGCGTATAGCAACTAGACAGCTGATCATTCCATAAGAAACCGCCAAGTGTCTGTTAAGCACCTAAGCGAAGGAAGAAGACTTTCGCTTGTTCGCTATCGCAACAAGCTTATATTCTCAGACGCAAATTGAAACGTTTTCCACCGTTTTTTTCAAATGCTTTACATATAAATTATATAATTTTTTAAATGAAAATTAAACATCCAAAGATTTTGCTCAAATCGAGCTCTCAAACATATATTTCTCATTTATACTTTTAAATATAATTTTTATTCTCCAGCTTGTTCATTAAAAAAACAGTTATACTGTTATAAATCGCTGATTGTTAACATTTCCGGTTTTAAAGTGGCTATAAAAATATTTTTCAGATATTCCCGACAATCAACAGAGTGTTATTCGAAATATTCGCCAGACTTTGGTAAGATTTTGTAATTAACTTATTCTTTTTTGCTCTCTGTCTGTCTCTTTCTTTTCCATCTTTCGTAATGAGGTGAGATGCGAAAAGCGAGACGAGACGAAGATGAGCACAAGACAAAGTTTTCAGGTTGGATCGGAACTTCTCTTCTTGATTTCTGCACGAACACAAGCAGACCGCATACCAGTCCACCTATGAAGGAAAGGAAAGCAGCATCTTATCCGTAGAGTTGCATTTTACCAGTTTGAGAGATGGATTTTGTTATTTTTATTTTTTTTTCAATCAAGGTAGGAGATTCTGAATATTTTTTGTGTCTATACATACAGACTATTAATTACTTCAATATGGGTCAATTCGTTATAGAAACGAACAACTGTTATAGAAGTAATATATTTGTAATATTATATTCTAATGTTCCGATTTTTGTAATTTTTTTTTTTTCATTACAAAATAACTGTTTGTATCCTTTTTCTATTAAAAAGGATATAATTAATTTTTCTCTTGTCGTGCAATAAATAGGTAAGAGAGGAGAACGGAGTAAGTGGGGAAAGGTGAGAAAAGATAGTGCTTCGTGATACCGCACTCAATTTGCACGTTGTTGCAAAATGAATAATTGACGGTAACTGCGTTACGTCGTCCAGGATCGTGTTATTATACGACGATTTGGTACCTCGTTATAATTGTCGAGATTTTTCGCGGTTTGAAACACCCCACGCTTCTAATTTTCGTTATTCATTGCCCGCGGTCTAATTAACGAAACATTGTTATCACGGCGCGGCGCGACAAACATCCCGGCAAATCTTGGAATGCAAACTCCGGGCAATGGTAATCACACGTCGAGCACGTTGCAACATGCAACGTGAGCGACGTTAGAAGCGGTTTCAAACGATGCGCTCACTCGGGAAATATTCACCAGACCTAGGGAAGCGTGCAGCGTCGCGCGATGGGGTAATTTGTACGTCGTCGTCGTCGTCGTCGTCGTCGTCGTTGTTGTGATGACAGAGTAATGTAATTGTGTATAATGCAGTAAGATTTGTCACATAATTACGGCACGCTCGGACGCAACGCGCCTGGAAATCCGGAGCATGTATATGTACATATACATACGTATATAATATTTATATAATTACATACATGCACGCGTTCTTCTCAAGCGGATTCTCACGCTCTGTCTTCGCAATAAAGCAATATAATTATTTTTCTTCTATAATCTTTCTCATTTATGAGAGAGCGCTTCGTAACGATGATGATGATTGAAAAATATATGTGATCATACTCCGAGTGTCTCGTTTAATATCGAGACAATCGCATGACAGTCGCGATACGATGACAGGACTTTTACCTAGGCGCGAAAAGCTGGAAACTCTTTCCCATGAGAGAAAGATAGAGAGAAAGGAAACGGGGAACGGTGAAGCAAGGCGAGCCGGTGATCGCGTAGTGGGACCAACAAAGTTACTTGGATCGACAACAGATACTTTTCTCGGCAGTAACCACCAAGACACCATGACGACACGATCACTCGCATCTTCTTCGACGCGACGACCGTCGGCTATCGGTCCGATCATCGCGCTTCTTCTTATCGCGGTTGCACGTAAGTCTCAATGAACACCGTTCTGATTGTAATTTCGGAACCGACAGAAAGTTTCTGCATTTAAGTATTACTGATATAATCGCAAAGAGTTTTTGAGATCTTGAGAAAAATTATTCGAGTTTTTAATTTTATTTAATTGTAAGCTTAGAATTTGTACTAATCTCTGAGAAGATATTTATTTTTACGTTCAGAATATCTCGTCTCATGCAAAGAGTGTACATTTTTATTGACGTTTTCACAGTTTAAAATTTATTTTCTCTTAATTTATATTTTTTTAAATGAATTAATAAAACATTTCGTGATATATTAAATAATGTTCTTGATGAGAATTCAAGATTCTGTGGAAAGTCATTAGAATATTATACGTACATATTTTTTTTATTCTAAACATGCGTACAACACGCACAAAGTTACAGAGCTACGTGTGAATAATATAGATGTTACTTAAGATAGTGGCTTCGTCTATATCTTTATTTATCTCGATGTAATCAAACTTCGATTTCGAAACTATATTTTAAAAAAAAAGTATTTCTATCGCATTACTCTCGAGCTAATCAGGATATCCGCACGCAATTTCGCAGGCTGCTTCGCTGTCCACTCTACTTACCACTAACTCGCGACTTCTCGCATCCTGGGGCGACTTCACGCTCCGCGTTTTTGCGTGCACCATTTTTAGCACATACTTTAGAAAGCAAGGAGAAATCATATGTTAGATAGATATATATTTGATCTCGTCTAACGCCTTCTCTGCTGTGTCAATTTCTGTAAATAAGTCAAATGTCAGACAATTCGACACACGTTATTATTCTCTAAATATTATGAAAAAGAATTCTATGCTGTTTAATCAAGTAATTTGATTGCATAATCCTTGTTATTTGTTTTATATCCCCACTTGCACTCTCGTCGAGCACTTGTCAAAAATGTCAAAGTGTCAGACTCGTGAGTCACGACGCGCGAATATCTCTTGGGGTAGTGACGCATATGTGAGACGCCACTTGTCCTATAAAGAATAGAAGATGTAAAGAGAATAATTGAGTATCGGTCAATTCTGATCGAGTCAATCGATTGATTAAACTCGCGGAATTAATCAATTTTGCGTTGCAAAAATGAGCAGTTCGATCGATTCCGCAAGTTATACAAACAGTTGAATTAATCAAAGAGTCGATCGACCAACAAATCAAATCGAGCGTGCTAAACTCGCAATTAACGTCACATCAGCATCTACTCTATTACGTTTCTTACTAGTCTAGTAAACAGTAAGACCGACTCATTGAACCAATCATGTAATCCTGTTACGAAAGACTTTTGTCTTGGAAGTCAGAAAAAATTAATTGACGCGTTAATCGTTGAACAACGCGCGCCCGAAGAGAAGTGCCGAAACAAAACTCGAGGATGCAAAATCTCGCACACGCGAAGATGACGGCGGATGAAAATGAAAGGGCGATAACACCGCGTCGGTGGATCTGACATTTCCAGGCTTCCACAGGAGGTGAAAGCGGGAGGCGGATAACCGTAATTGGCCATCCCGTGTATAATACAACAAGTTCCGAGTCCGCGATGTCGCAATCGCGTATATGCGAATAGTCGTCGTTGGTCCAAAACGTTCGCGGCATAAATAAATTTCGATCGATGCGACGAGTCATCTCGAGTCATCATGCGCCGTGAAGATGTATGTTTTTTTTTTTTTTTTTGCGGCGTTCATGATTGCGTTGATTCTTTTTTGACGTCAATTTACATAAAAAAATTAATTGACATTCTTTTTTTTTTTATATGTTTGTTAAAACTTTTCTAAACGCTAATTAAAGAGTGGTTTGGCAAGATAAGTAGAGAGAGATAAGTATAGAGAGGTTGTAGCTTGTTTCAATTATCTGTTAAAGAAAAAGAAAATCTGAGATTGTGAACTTCTCGTTCAGGGAGAGACTGACGTTCCTTTCACAATGATGCCATACAATATTCTTGCCTCAGACCTTATCAGCTCTAACATCTTGAACACACCGCTGCTCGGTGCAACTAACATTCTGCAATAAGATTCGCGCGCGTTCGACGAATCCCTCGCGGAAACGCATGCAATCGTGCGACCTTGATTAATGCGCGCCAATCTTTGCTCCATGTCCTGACGTTTCTGGATGGATGACGACCGTCCTTCTAACGGTATCCTGACGAGCAAAGGGTTCGTTTTAACGAGGTAACCAACGTAACTGGAATGTATGTTCGATTCAATGTTCTGTCAATGGAAACGCATGTGGCCTTCATTTCAAAGGATCACTTATCTAGTACTATACCCGTGTATTCATGCAAACGTGTAGTCGTGCACACGTGTCATTACTCTGTTCCAGCGATTTTTAATCTCTTCCAACTCGCAAAACAAGAGACACTAAAATTGTCAACACATCAGTTGCTTTTTTTTTTTTTTTTAGATACCGTTAGGTTCGTTAGATACCGATTAAAAATCGCTGTTCTAATTTCTGTAGTTGCTTGTACAAGTTTTAAACCCATATAATATATAAGAAATTCCACATGTCGCATGCGTGATCCAAACTGTCATCGTGATCGAGCAAGTGGTTTGCCTTGCAAGATGTTTCGCGGAACCCAATTTTGTGTTACGACGGACACAAATCGTAACGATCTACAGCAGCCGGTTCGATGAGAACGTACCCGATCAATCGTTTGTCAATTTATTCTTGCACAGAAACGAAGTATCCGTTATCTGCTACTACTGGATATACCGTAGTTGGGAACGCGTCTATCAGCGCGGCAACACACAAATGGAATATATTATTCTAACAGATTCAATAAGTTCTCTTTCTTTCTCTTTCTCGTGTATACACACACGTTATAACATGTAATACCGGTTCTTCCGCGATCGTTCCCGCAATCGTAAGTACGTGAATGATTGAACGCGACTATAAGTGGTATGCGGACATGCATATGATGTGTGCCATATCCTTTTACAGGATATGGAATTCACAGAATCATTTTTTCATGGTCGCGAATTGAACGCATGAATCAGACCACCAAGTGCATCGAAGTCCACGAAGATCTGCAAACATATATTTCTTCGTAGCGTCGAATCATTCAATGGCACGTCGAAAAATGATTTAAAAAATATTCAATGTTTCACATACGTTTATTGTTTTGTTAAACCGTTTGGATTAAAAAGTAATTAAGAATTATGTTTTGTAAAACTGCAAACATCGGCTTGTCTAATGTGTGCGGATGTTATATGGATCGCATGCTACGCTTGGAAAAGAAGCGAGAAGAGCACGCGATTATATAGTTGATTCTCTCGCGAGTAATTGATGCGCGTAATATCCCGTGACACACAATAAGTGGTAATCGATTATTCGCTTACTTTACATTGTATGTTTTTTTTTAAAAAATGCTTTTTTTCATATACTTGGTGTTTTAATTTTATTGCGCACAATTATAGATATTTATTGCGGTTTGTCACTGCTCTCTTAAGTAAATGCGAAAGACGCGAGACGAGCAGTAACAACATGGTTTTAACAAGTTTGCTGATTGTGAGATAGAAGCAATTATACCACATACAAGATTGCAATTTATTTCGTGATACTTTTTCGCGAGATAGCACTTAAGTGTTTCACATTTACAGTTACGCAAACACTTGATCGTTACGAATAATTTTTGGCAGAAATATGTAACGGAGCCTATTACGGGAAGCTGATCGGCAAGCTGTCCGAGCTTCACCATGGCGTGAGCGGCGAAGTCTACGCCGTCGATGCAAGGACGTTGTTTATCAAGGACTTCACCTACGACGGCGAAGGTCCCGGTGAGTATATTTCGTCGCTCACTCAAATTCAGATTGCATACGCGTGATTGCATACGTTGTTAACTTTGATTTCGTAATACGGGAAATCATCGGGAAATTCGAGAAATGTGTTAGTCGCACACATGCGTGTGTAAGTTGTTTTGCAATAAGCGTAAATATTGCGTGACGAGGTGCTTTTCCGCTTTTCGTTTATTTTTGTGAAAAGATGCGGGGAAACTGCGAGAGGAAACTTTCCCTCGCGCGGCCTGGTAGACTGACCGCGATCAATTTTCTGTGCCGGAAAACTTTCCCGAATCTCTCTGGCACGCGTATTTGTACGTTAAAACGAGTCAGAGAACTGCTCGAGATGCTCGTGCGCCATTATTGGAGCATCTAGATGCTTACTAGAGCTTCACGATCTTTAAAGATCGTCGAGCGCGTTTGCCATTTATTATTCGCTCAAACCGGTTCGTTCATTGACAACGAAATGCTACTTTTCTGTAATATTTTTTACAGATAAAAGATAAGAGAAATATATTAAAAAAAATATGTTTTGACTTTTTCAGCTGCTTTCTTTTACGCCGGTAACAGCAAGACTCCGGGCAACAATGGATTCCGGGTACGAGACGAACATGGAACGTAAGTGGCACCGACAAAGAGATACGCAATTACTGCAACAAAATACTTAATAAAACTGTTTTGAAACGTTATATTCGGATGTGATACATTTTATCCGACAGCACAAGCGTCCTCAAACGGTACCGCAAGAAGGATATCACGCTGACCTTACCGGACGGCAAGACCCTAAACAACATCAAATGGTTCTCTGTTTGGTGCGATGAATTCTCAGTAAGTAATCCCATGACCTTGAACGATGCGTTATATCAAGTATAAATTATATGTGCATCTTGCTCCTCACACCGGGAACCGGTATCATTTTCTTGAAGTGCAACTTTCACACTCGTACAATGTTACCAGTCGCCTGAATCCGCTTTTGAAGTGAATGGAATATGATATGTGCTATCTGATGAAACACTACGCGATCACACATATACAGTAATTATGATGTAGCGTGTATATTCGGGATTAGATTGATTTGTACTTTAGAAATCTAGTAGTAACTCTATAGCAAAACATTTGGACTTTCAACTTTTTCGTCTCCGGCTGAAGAAATTAGGACGTGCCAAAATTATAAATAGAAACAGAAAAACGCTAGTTCGCTCCAGTAATACGCTGAATTGAACTGAACACTAATTGATGAAATAACAAGAGCACTTTTGTTCAGGTAAATTTCGGCGATGTCAGGATACCGCGTGGCTTCGATTACCCGAAACCACAGAAATTGAAAGCGTTAAGTGGCATACACGGCGTTAGTTCGGAGCCGATTGTCGTTGTGGATGCTCAGACTCTTCTCATACCCGGCTTCAGTTACGACGGAGAAGCACCTGGCAAGTCTTCCTTACCTTACGTCATTGTTAACTTCTAACTTCAATTTTTTTTTTTTTCGTTCAACCGCTATGTAAATTTCACTTCTCATTATGAGAGACGTGACTCTCCAAAGAGCAAGATTGAAGAAAGCTATAAGTTCCGCATTTTGCAGATGCTAAGTTCTGGGTAGGTGCCGGTCCTACGCCTTCGTCGCAGGGTATCCGAGTACCCGATGAGAACGGAAAGGAGCAGCCATTGCGTCGTTACGTTCGCAAAACGATCGTTCTGACACTACCGGGTGACTTGACCGTTCATCAACTCGGCCATTTCGGAGTATGGTGCGAAGCCTTTGCCGTGGACTTCGGCCACGTTCAACTTCCGCAGACTATGAACGTGCCACCATCTCTCAGGATGCTGGGAGTTTCGCCGCAGGTACGTACAGACACACGTGGAAGGAGAATGGGACTAGACGTGTAGACTAGACGTATTAACGGTGTAGCTTTTAGCATTGTAAATGCATCGCGCAATCAGGAATACTCACGACTAATCGAACAGTGATCGCGAGTGACGTCGATCGACGTTTCGACGGAACCCACCTTTTCCTCGCGACTATTCTTTTTCACCTTTCAAACTCGATCACTTGATTATCTGCATTACAATTTAATATGTATTGTTATATTGTGTGCAAACAGCGGCTGTATATAATTCTTCAAAATTATATTGTATTATTTAACGTCAAGCATATTCCAAACTCGCTTTCTACGTGTTTTTCCAATCAAATTCACACAGAGCATTCGAAAAAGACTTTCTGAAAGAAAAGAGAAAACGTGAAAGCTGACAATTTTTATAGCTGCAATGTCAATTTATAGCCAAGTTTATCTCGATTTAGCAAATATATGTGTGTGTAAGAATAATTCTCCCTCGCAAAACACTTTCTTTCTGAATATCCGTTTGTATTCGCCTGCCTTTGCGAGCGAACAAATTTAGATTTCTGCGATGGCTCATGGATAAAAACCCTGTCTCTGTCCTTGTGTTGCAGAACGTGCATCGCGGAGGGCAGGGACAGTTGGGAGCGCTATACGAGATTTCTTCTTTCGCTTCCTCGTCGCCTTCCCCCTTCGCTATCTCGTTCGCGAGCTCTCTCTCGCATCAACACCAACGACCGACGACCTATCGGCCGCTCCTTCGCCGGGACGATCAGATCCAAGTAGTTCAAGCCGTGGAGCCTCTAATAACCGGGCAGGCGGAAAACGCGTACACGTCGGTTACCGATGCGAACTATCAGGAGCATTATTATCGCACGGCCGACGAAACGTCGTCGACGTCCTCGTATCGCCAACCGGCGGTGACGCGATCACGCACCCCTTTGGCCGAACCGCAAAATTCGTACGCAAGGCTCTTGCATTTCCAAGGGGATAGACGAGTCGATTCGTTCGTGCGTTATTGATCGCGTTCTGATGCAAGCGAAACAAAATTAGAAGTTTCTTGCCTAATATGTGCTTTAATTGTTTTCTAAAATTTTCTATTATCTCTCTTTCTTTTTCTCTCTTCCTCTTCCCTTCTCTTTGTCCATCTCTATTTCTCTTGGGAAATCTCTAATACATATTATGTATGATATGTGTTTATGCGGGTGATATATAACATGTACACGTATAATATATATATATATATAAAATATATATAATATACATATACATATAATATATATACATATATACATACATTTGTTTATACACGCATGTGTGTATTATATTTTTTATATTTTTGTATTCATTTTCTATGTGTATTATATACATCAAAATAAATATATATTTTTTACAATTGGAGCTTTGCATGTATTTTTGAGAATATTTTAATTAGATAATATCTAAATAATTGACTGTATATATTGTCTCTTTTATAATATAATATATATCATATACTTATTTTATTAGTGTTTATAAAATTATTTCCAAAAACAATGTCTCTGTGTCTACGATCGAATTATGAACTTTTATTAATCCGGCATGCGATCCGTGGTTTTGGCAGATAAACATTTCACAATTGATGATTTCAGTCGAAACTTAACTGTGAAGTTCTCGAGGACAGTTTAGCTTTCGAAGTACGTTGGGCCGTAGCCGGAGATAGCATAGTTATTCAACTCGTCGCAAAGCTCGGTAAGTGTAGACATCAACAATTGCTACTTTGATTTGTTTAAAAAAAAATTTAAAGAAAATGTTGAAGAAGTGGAAATTGAATACGACAGATGCCGGACAATACATGTCTTTCGGATTATCCGCGGACACGGAGAAAAGTTTAATGATCGGCGGAGACTTAGCCGTGGCTTGGGTCGACAAACAAACGTTGCAGGGATACGCCGACGATTACTTCTTAGAAGCGAAATCTCAATGCTCTGGACGCCGAGGTAGCTGTCCAGACACACGCTTACAGGTACAGATATGTACAAGTAAACTAGGACAGCTCAATGATTTTTTTTTTTTCACATAATATCTCTGAATATCTTCGAATTGCGGTTTTATATAAGATATTACACTCTCAATAAAAGTCCGTTCTAATAGTGCGGAATAATTTGAAGGAAAACACGAATTCAGTGCGGTTACTGAACGCGGCGATGGTGAACGGCTACAGCATCGTGACGTATCAGAGACCGCTGAAAGCCAGCGACGAACTGGATCATCCGATCCTGACAAATAGATCGCAGGCTATAATCTGGGCCATTGGGCCGTTGAATGAGCGACAGGAGGTCAGTTTTCACAGCAATTATTTGAAGACTGATCAGTTCATCGAATTTGGCAGACCACCCACGTGGAATTGTCCTATGCCCGATCAAGAACAAGTCTTGTCCTACGGCGGCGCTAATGAAGCGGAAAATAACAATCAAGTAAGACACATAAACAATGCAAAACGTTGATTGATTCACCACGTCAGAGCGCGAGTCAAGATTTACTTTTTCTCTTTATGTTTATCCAATTCGATCGTTTGTACTTCATGAGCGGTGAAGCGTGTAATGACGCCAGTTTTACGTTAATTTCCATATTACATTTTCTTTAGAAAATGATATGTTCATTAAGCAGCAGCTAAGTGCCAGTACAAAAAGACAGCATCGTCATCCAGCGACTCCTGCGCCGGCTCCTACGAACGACGCTTGGGAAATACCGCCGATTCAGTGCAACGAGCCGGATGATGGCGTTTTTTACGCGCAGATGGGACCTACCGGAGGAAAACACGGCTATCCAGCTATTACCGGTATAAAGAATTACATTCATAGTTTTTTTTTATAATAGAAAACCATCTCTCAATGTTTGATCCCAAAACTTTCTATAGATTCTGTATCATGATTTATATTTATATATTTGTAGAACATTTATGTTTAGTCATGTAGAAGAGTGATCACAAAATCTGCATGGCAATCTTCTCGCCCGCGAGAAAGTCCTCGATTAAATCGTAAGAAAGCCGCGTCGCATTTATATACAAAACCGGTCTTTGCTTCACTTTCTCCAGGTCACGTCGGCTGGGGAATTTCTTGGTACATCAACGGACTGCTGATACCCGTGATTAATGTGGTTCGCGGCAAGAGGTACACTTTCGTAGTGGAAGGTGGCTTAGATCCGGAGACACCGGCGCGTTATCATCCGTTCTACATTACGGACGATCCGATAGGCGGTTACCAGCACAAAACACCTGAGGAGAAAGCAGTAAAAAAAACTTTTTCCGCATATTTCCTCAAAAATTGTTTTATTCGATATTTCTTAAAGAAAGAAAGTTGAAACACTAAAAAGTACATGATGCAATTGTCATTGAGTTTCTTTATTATCTTTATGATCTAAGCGTCCTTGATAAAGGAATGTACCGAGAGCGCGTGTGATCTTTGAAAAAAAAAAGCTCAGATTATAAACGTGAATCATCTAGCGTTTTGTAACGGTCTTTCTTCTGCCTGACCTCAACAGAAAGTGAAGATATTCGCCGGTGTGCGCCGGCAACGTGGCAAAATTATCCCCACAGGCGTAGGTCGTCTCTGCAACTGGGTGCATGATCAGAATCAACCTGACGCGGATGAATTCGCGTCTTTCGGAGCTTTTCAACGCACGCTGACTCTCGAGTGCGACCACGGTGAGCCGGGTATCGTGGAATGGACACCTGACGAAAATACACCCGATACAGTGTATTATCAGGTAACCGTCTTGTGCGCGCGCGGCGCTCAGTTATATCGCACATTTATATAATAGTATTATATAAAGCTTTAGAAAAACATTACAGCACTTAGACAGAAGAGATCAAACATTTTTAGTTTGTTAATTAATATACATAATTATATTTTTTTCAGCGTAGATATATATTTGTGAGTAATTGGCGCAGAAAAGAAAGCTTTGCAAATTTTTAATAATATACTTATTTTGACATTTCTGCATATTTTTTCAGTGTTTTACACATCGTTACTTAGGCTGGAAGATCAATGTGCTTGACAGCTGCGATGTTAGTGAAGCTTCGTCGGCGGCCAGTGAGAAGCATGAGGTATACGCAGAGCCGCCAAGAAGCAGTCACCAAGCGGCGAGTCAAGATCTCGAGTATGACGGAAGCATAGCCGTAGCGAGCAAGGTAACGCCACCGGCGGAGTTTCTTCATCAACATCATGTTCATCATTCTCATCGCGAGTACGGCCATCGTTATCCCCATCATCACTCGACGACTAACCCAGTCAGCAAGCTAAGTGTCAACTCATATCATCATCCGCAGTTACTAACGAACGTCAATAACAATTACGATCGCTTGCAATCATCATCATCATCATCGTTGTCGTCTTCCGAGAAATCATATGGCGGTGACACGACCGATAATATCATTGCGCCTTATCGGTCGTACGAGGCTCGTCTGAAGAACAAAAAACACACTGATAAGGAAGCTTTGCCGCAGCAACAACAGCAACAGCAGTATCGACCAACTGCTAAAGAACCATCATCATCCCTTCATACCGGTCATTCGCAACTCACGGAGCTTGGACGAGAGATTCAGCAGCTGACCTCCACCACTAACAAACAATTATCTAACCTCGTTGCAGATTACCAACGACCATCAGTGAGCCATGAGGCTAAGTTGCCTTACGTAGCGACGGCCAACAGCAACGCGCAACTATCGAGTTACTCCCGAGCGCCGCATCATTACGCGAGCAATTATCATCACTACGTCCGTCATCAGCTTCTTCCGCCTCCTCCGCATCGTTATCATCATCAATCCGAACCTCCGAGGACTCAACTGATGATCATTCGCCGACCGGTAACATTAACGCGTCGTCCGATGTTGCAGACACTACAAGCGACCAATCTAATAACCGGTGGTACACTGTCGTTGCCGTTTTCGTTGCCGTTGCCGTCGCCACGGCCGATCTTCATAGAGCGTAAAAAATCCGTTCACCGATCCCCGCCAGTCGCAACGACGCTGAAGACGGCGTTTGACAAAGCGGGGCCCGCAGCTACATTCGAAAAACACACGACAAAATCTGACACAAAGCAACGCGTGAAACTCGAAGCTAAAGTAGGATCGGAAACACCGTCGGAAATTTCTGAAAATCATATCAATCCTTCGTGGACAGTTTTAAAACCTGCGCGCAACACCGGCTTTGATCCTGATTCCATCGTAATCGAGGGTGGCTTCAAGCCAATCATCAGAAAGGTCGTCGACGGACCATCGTCGTCTGAAATCGCGCAAAAAAGTATCTCGGGACACATGACAGGATCGTCGCAGGACGAGGTATATCGTAAAAGCTCAGATTATCGAACGATCGACGAATTTTCGCCCGTGTTCGTACCATCACTGTCCATGACAACGTCTGCCGTGATTGACAGCGGCCGGAAGCGAAAGAAGAAGACGTCTCCTGTCATCACACGCTTCTCGCCGCGATACGACGATCCAGATGACATGGAGATGGCGGCTGATATCAGACTGGACACTTATTATCTTCCGCCAGTCGGAAGCACCAAGCCTGAAGATCTGCCGGCCTCTTCGCCCTCGGGCGTTTTGATCACTTATGACGGAAAGGAGCTAAAGGATCCCACTGGCTTGGCTAAGTCGATCTCCAACATCGAACATCACAGCAAGAGCAGACTGACCTCAGACATTCTCAGCAAAACGCCTCAGTTCGGTAAATTCCAGGGTGAGCTGCCTCCCTTGATCCCAGGAGAAAAACGCAACGTCGAAACGAATAGCTCGAATGTCTTCTACGGCAAGAAAGACCGTTCGTCGGTTGATTTGCCTCTTGAACTTCCGAAGATGAGCACAAGGCTGACACTGATAGAAAGATCAAAAAGATCACCGCTCGAAGATCGTACGATGTCCAGCGTAGATTTCCAGCGAGATCACTCGAACCATCATAAACATCGAGGACGCAATCAGACTCAAGCGATTAACGGCGGTAAAAAGACGCATCTCAGCACTTTCGGATATGCCGTTCTGATGGCGATTGCGATATATCTCGCGATCTGAAACACGCCGACGGTTTCTTCGTACTCTCGACGAAGCGCCGGAAAAATCAAGATGTAGATCATCCAAGCGTGCTTCTGGCTCGCGCAATAGAATCGTCCGGAAATTGCGGACATTATACTTCAAACTGTGTTAACACCGGGAAAGGCATTACTAACCATGAAAAAACCACTGGTTTCCTATACAAAGTAGTACAATCTTGTCTATCAAGCTCGCGTCTCGCGTCTGCTGTTTGTCCATCCGTCTTCTATTGCTAATTCTATATGTCACGACAGCTATTGAAATTTATTACATACGGTTTTGCGACACATTTCGGACTTGAGCAACGTAGAATTTTAATAAATGCAAAAACATAGCTAATTTTTTATATTGCAACATTATAATGTACAAAATATAATTATATTATAAAAATTGTCATTTACTCGTATAAGAGTTCCGTAAAAGGAAATTTGATATATTTAAACTAATTAACAAAAAAAAAAATAATGAGAACATTCAGTCGAACTAAAAAGATGCCGGTATGTAACTGGAGATGGAGGCGTTTGCAGCAACAGGCATTTGTTGAGTTTTACTGGCTTTTGTAAATAAGTTAAAAGAATTGTTAATAAAGGTATTCTTGTGACACAGGTTTTAAGCTGTTGTGGATATTGTCTCATTACATATACACGTAGAAACTTACAAAGAAAACGCGCTGATACGCGTTGATGTTAAGAGATGTTTTATTGTATAAAATAAAAAGAAAAAAACAAGTCTTACAAAACAATGTCAACACGCAATTAGTACACACAATGTTAAAATCACATACGAAAAAAAAAACAATAAGGTTATTTGTCACTAATAATTGTTATAAAAACAAACTACAACTTGTTCACATTCAAGACGACGAATCTTCCCGTAGTACACATGTTCGCGATTATGTTCATACATTTGCACTTTTACAGTTAAAATACCAATATACGGATTCTGCTTAAGTACTTATACGAGAAAAGAAATGATAGAAAAAACTTTGACATATATTAAAAATTAATCTCCAAACTTTTATCAATTGCTGAAAAAGTATAAGCAGAAGATACATTCACACACACACACATATGCGCGCATGTTATGTACGTAATAACATACATAATCATCTCGTTTATACGCATGTTTAACGTACGTTTCTTACTGTTCGTGACACAAAAATTGCTCTTTGTGATTTTAAATCATGCAACTTCTTTTCATAACCAATAAAAAAAAGAAACCATTAAGAAAATGCTCTTTCAAGTTCATTATGTGATTGTTCTAAATTAACAAGTTTTTTATCAACTGTAATTTTGGATCAGTCATTGTTGGAATCAGATTATGGTGTCAGAAGCCAATTACATAATTTTCTTGTAATTCATATTAAAGTTTTGGTTTTTTAACTAGAACAATAAGTTTTAATTGAAAGTTCTTCAGAGTTTAGATTTTTGGTACAAAAAAGTCTTTGGCGATCAAACCAAATATACTTATAGCAAGTAAATAGTAAGTGTAAAGTGTAAAAATAAAAAAAAGAATATATATAAGAGAAACTAATTTATACTAAATTATTATACATGATTTATATATATAAATTGTATATATAAATATACACAAAAAACTGATTTTTTTAAGTATTTGTTACAAATTTGTTCACAATTTTTCGCTGTTGACGACATAATCTGATGCAATATTGCCGATTTTAATTCAGAGTTTCACGATATATATATATATATATATGTATGTATGTATCGCATATATATATATACATATGTAGATAGAGTACATATCAAACAGCTAAATGATAGAACATTTCATCAAACGTGAAAATCGCTAATCTTAATACATACACAACATAACACAACATATTTACATGCACATTTATATTACAGGATATGCCGTCTCTTCTCTCTTATTAATCATACAAATGTGTAATGCAATAGATTTTTGAATATTCAATTATCCCTACCTACGTTTTTGGATCATATACATACAGAGATTTTATATGCAGTTATGTATGCTCTTCATGATGACAAAATTTATTTGTAATAAATAATCACAATGACTTTTCTAGATTATATCGCAAGTTGCTACTGCATTACTACATATACATGAGTCGATTGAGTAAATTTTAAATTTCATGTCATATATTGTAAATGTTTCGATTATGTGTGATTTTCTTCAATCAAGTTGGCTACAGATACGTTTATCAAAGATTTATCAGAAAGGCGAAAAAAGCATGTTTTTTTATTAATAAATATTATTACTTTTTAAAACATGTTTTAATTCTTATCTTCAAAATATATCGAAAAATTGCAAAAATATATATACATGTATAATATATTATATATATGTATATATATATTGTGCAATATCAATATGGTGACTGTAGTAATATATATCTATGACATATTTCTCGTAGATAAAAATTGTTGTAAACATTCAAAAGTTTTAATATATATTGATTAGAAAAACATAAATTTTCTCAACCATGTCAATCTTATAAAGAGCTGCAATATAGATTAAAATTGATTATTTTACAACTGTTTTCAAATAAAAATGTTGCTTATTATAACGTTGGTATCAAATGTTATATACGTTAATATATAGTTTCATCGTATATAACAGGTACACACAATATATATAAATTTGTCAATTTTGCTTTTTAGTATAATTTAACATATATTTTTACTTTTCTCTCTTTTTCTCTCTCTCTCTCTCTCTCAGGAAATAATTTTTCTCTGAAGCTTAAATAAATCTAATTAATTACAAGATAACTATATTGCACAACTTCATTTTTTAGAATTAAAAAAATATGGAATTGATAGAATTGAAATATATATTATGATAGAAAGTTTAACTATACAAATATATAGAGATAATGTGAGAAAACAACTGTATATTTTGTTTTTATATAAATTTGTACAGGCGTAGTTCTACATAATTGTATGAATAATATATAAATAATGTTCATCAAATACACACAGACATATATATGTATATATACGCATATATATGTATATACATATAAAAAAATTAACAAAAAGATTTATATCATATGTCAGCGTGATCGTCGTACAAAGCGGCAAAAATATATGTTTATATACTTACTAAGAGACCAATTGATATACACAATAAAACATCTAAAATAATAACAAATTTAGCTAAACCACCGGTTGGTGCCACACGATTTTTCCGCTGAGACAACCGGACACGAGCAGATAGTGTTTAGGTGAGAATTTCGTGCTAACCACAATATCGGAATGACCAATATGTGTTGCCAATTCATGAAGTTGTACAGATTCGTTGGCGGGCGGAACACAGTTGGACAACTCTGAGCAGTCACTCGAGAACGCCAGCAATCGTACTCCATAACCGAATGGTGAGCATATCAACCTACCGTCAGCCGAGAAACATAGTTCCTTTATGTATCCGGAACCGACATTGGGCTCCTCAATATAATGCGTCAACCTCGGTGTGTTCTGATGGATCTTGTGATTTCTCGGTATCGCGTACATAGTTGGCAGATTTTGCCGGTTTTGTAAGTTCTGTACTCGAGTTCGATCGCCAATTATTACAACCGTATGGGACGACCGAGGAATATTTACGCTCATGCCGTTATTCGACCTGGGAAGCCAGTCTCTTCTCTCAGTGCCGGGATAAAGCTCTCTTTCACGTTCCCGGCGAAGTCTGGCTTCTCTGATTGCAACTAGCGCTTCCCACACATCGGTCGTGCTGACGTGCAATTCTACATTGCCTCTCAAAGTAGAAAGATTATCGAGCATATTACGACGACGCAGGTCATTGAGTTGAGAGTGTGGTCTGGAAGACCTGTTCTCTCGTTCTCTCTCGTCGACGGATGCGTTGTCGTTATTATAATCCATATTCTGATCTTCTGACTCATCGTCGTTATGATTCGTGTTTATTCTCGAGTCTGTAGCTGAACTTCTACTCGAATTTATCTCGATATCGGAATTCGTTCTCACCGTATTTCTATCTGCACGTGGATTTCGTGATTGAAATCGTAGATTTCTGCGAGTTACCTGCCAACCTGCCACCCTTGACGGTCTGATCGATGACGGTGCTGCATCTGCGGATACGCGAATAGACGAATCAAACGACGAATTCGATCTTACGCTCGACACGTCATGTAGTATTCGGGTGCGATTTGTATTTTCTATTATGAATGATGAAGGGATCGAGCGCGATTGCTGTGACTGCGGAAATTCTTCAAATTCTTCCACGTTCAAGCTCGTTAAACGTCCCTCTTCTCCTTCATTGACTTGTTCCACGTTGCTTGATGGCTCACGTTCTTGTATATCGTGAATACATGTCCACTGTAAAATAAAAAAGAACATCAATGAAATTTCTCAAAATCAAAAAATCAAGTTAATAGCGACAAAATGCAACAAACCTCCGATTTTTCTCCGCTGCTGACGTTTCTCGACAGAGCGCACCATCCTTGCGGATGAACTTGTAAACTGGATATTACCTCGGCATCGTCGCCTATGGGAAAGTCAGTAAGGAATTCAACTCTATTGTGAGCGCGTGTGTGAGCAAAAAGATGCGTAAAACGTGCAGCAACTGGTATGGTGGTTTGAGATAACTGCATTAATCTGTACATATTTGGCTGCAAAAATATGAATAATTTAATACCAACAAAGTCATAATGTATGAAACATATGTCCAAATTAAATGTACCTTGAATCCTTGCAAATCCTGACTTAATGTACTAAGTTTAAGATTGTGGATTACAATGAGATATCCTGAAGTAGTGCATATTAACATTTTGCTAGTGTCAGGTGTGAGTCTTGTTCGCATTAGTCCATTTGTATGGAATACACGAGTATATACAAAACTGTTTTCTGTAAAACTGTAAGACATATCGCAAAATACATTATTACAATAGATATTAAAACACAGATAATCTCTCATATAGATATCAAGTAGAATTTACCTATTAATATCCCAAGTATATATACTACCATCAAACCCACTAGTCAATAATAAACTATCGCTTGGACTATATTCTATATTTTTGACCCAATTGGAGTGTCCTTGAAGAGTCCTTATTCTTTGCTTCAAATTCCTGGCATCCCACAGAGCAACTGTGCTGTCGTCAGAACAAGTTGCAAACATACGTTGATCTAAGAATCTGTTGACAATAGTATCAATTTATCTGTGCCTTTTCATTTTATTGTTTAAATTCTTCTGTACAAAAAACTGTATAAAGAGTTCATCTTACAAACCTTACGCAATTGACACAGTCATTATGAGCATTGTCTATTGCATGTATCAATTTTCTACATAGAGGATCAAACATTAAAATACTCTTCTTTTCGCATGCTGCCAGTAAGAGGGATCTGTAATGTCAAATGTGAAATGTGAGCAACCATACTTTTTTAAGATTTCTATTGATCTGTTTTTAATGCAAACAGTTTTCAGAATATATAACATATTGATAGATTTGACTTGACTTTTTAATGGCTCGTGAGGAATAACATATTGATAAATTCTTACTAACCCATCTGGCGAATATTCCAAATTAAACACGCCACCATGTCTAGCGGCAGTCAAATTATCCCCATGATCCCACGAAGTAATGGGTTGTATGGAAGAATAAAGAGTCTTGTGAAAATCGTCACTGTGACCCAGTGGAAATTTTACACCAAGTTCACGTTGTCTTAACCAAAGACTGTTTGGCGTCTGCTTAGTCCTTATCTTCGGCATTTTAGCCAGGTGTTAACTTCAACTGCATCCAATTAAACAACGTATCTGCCAGTTTGCGGGTGATGAAATATAGTTGCGAAAGAGAATCAAGTTTGAAGTTTAAACACGAGCAAATGTAAATCTAGAGTCAGACTTCAATAAAACTTGGAGACACCGTATTTGATACATTAAAGTAACGAGTATCGACTAATCCAATGATTGTATCGTCACCGTTCAGTCAGACTATTTCTTTTTTTCGAAAGCATCAAATAAACTCATGATACCTCAGTGGCAATCGAGCTCGTCAACGGTGATTTTCAAGGTAGAATGTCTAGGTTAAGTGCAAAAGCCCTACGTGCAATGTTACACGTGACTCTCGCGCACGTCTCCACTTGCGTTCACGATTCGCGACAGATCACAAAGTGACGTGAAAATAGCAACGGATAATTCGATTGCCAAGTTGTTGTCTCAAAACTAGATAAGACTCAAGGAATCAATTTAAAAAATTTGACATAATACAAATCAGCGCCATCTTTGCTATTTAATCACTGCTGATCACCTTCTATCATTGCACCATTGCACATCGGATACTCAACCTTACCACATGGTTTCATATATAGTTTTAGAGACAATATATCTATTATGTATTCCCAGCCGAATTGCGCTATTTTTCTAGAAAAATCTCGAAAGATATCAAGAATGTATATGTGATATGACTGCATTTCAGCCAAATATACTATCACAGCCACTTTACTTTTGATTTTTTTTAATTAAAAAAATTACATTATCAGGGAAGTCCTCTTAACTGTCCTATTGTAAGCAGAAAAAATCTTAACAAAATAGAAACCTAAACAAGTCGAGACTGAAAGTATATTTAAATATCACTTGACATCTCATTATATTGTTTTTTTATATTTTATATTATTTTTATTCGTTTTTTTTGTAAAGCTCATTGATCTTTACTCACAAGGGAACCTCGCGCAGTAGAAAACTCTGATTTTGATAAAACTTTGCACACATGTAGGGGAGGTCAATAGATGAATGTTGACATATTCCGTTGCTGCCCAAAAACGGTTTTAAGGGCTTTTACTTTTTTAAATTTAAATATATATATATATATATAATATACATATATATAATATATATATATATTATATATATGTTATATATATATGTAATACATCACGCATATATTATTTACTTACGTAAACACAATGCGGAGTAGTTACGTACGTAAGAATAATTTGCGATAATTTTACATAATCAAAATACTTTGACTGGAAACTTTAAATAAATTTAAATAATGTAGATACCGCAGGAAGTTCAAGTCATTTTTTCCTAAATATGTAATGCGAAAACAACACAAACTTTCCGCGTTACATATTTAAGAAAAAATGACATGAACTTTCTGCGGTATCTAATACATTATTTAAATTTATTTAAAGTTTCCTTTGGTCGAAGTATTTTGATTATGTAAAATTATCGCAAATTATTCTTACATACGTGTCTACTACGCATTGTGTTTACGTAAGTGAATAATATATGCGTGATGTATTACATATATATATATATGTATATGTAGATATAATATGCGATATTACAAATGTAAAGATACATATTCTCAATGATTTCTCAAGTCACGTTGCACTGCAACATAGAAATATTCAGAGAATAAAAGCAAAGCTTTGTTGAAACAAATATCTTTATAGTAATAGATATATGTATAACACAACAGATAGTTCCTTATAAGAAATGGTAAAAATAAATGTTTTGAAAACAAATTATTTCAAACTTGTATTAATATGCGATTATATAGACATATTCCTGCAATAAAATTGTGTATACGTATAGATAAATAGATGAATTGACAAATAGATGTAGAAATTTTCAGTAGGAAACCAAAATCGATTCTAAACAGCAAAATCACTTCTCATGTAAAGCGGCTTTGCTATTTTTTAGAAGATATTAAAAAATGCTTTATACAAAAGTTTTATGGTAAGAATACCTCTATTTATTTACATTAATACATTGATTAAAACAATTTTGGTTTATAAAAACATTTTTTTTTTTAAATACTTTGTTTTTAAATATGGTTTTCAGATACTTTGTTTTTAAATACATATTATTATATATTAATATGGTTAAATATAGAACAGTTGTTAATGAAACTTTTGTATGAAACATTTTTTGATATCTCTTATAATTTTCGAGATAAATTTAAAAAAGTAAAAAATCGGTAATATATAAGGGGTGACTTCATCCCTTAAAACCGTTTTTTTGATCCATTTATTCCTCTCTTATTTTATAATTTATGTTATGTTTCTCTAGTCATAGCTTTTATTATTACATTGATTACATATTATGTTTATTGTACAATAATTATATATACATATACACTAATAATATTGTATATATTTCTCAGTGAAGAGTTATTATATTTCCTCTTGATTACATGCCTGCGAATTTAATCATAAAATGCGAAGCACATAAGTGAAAAGTGACATAAAAATAAGATTTTGTCTTGATTATTATATTCCGAGATGCACGTATATGCGTACAAATATATATTACTGTAAAACTTTCTTATTTTTCATCAAGTATATCCGTGTCAAACTTGAGACCAGTTCCATTAACATGCTTTTGAGTCCACTCGTCGAATCGTCGAGCAAGATCTTCCGACATGTAATTTATCCAGTCGCCGACTTTTCCTTTTCTGATTAATTTGAGATTTGAGTGATTCTCTTCTGTTTTTATGTTTCTTAATACTCTTTTCACCGGCGGATTTGCTGCCATTTTCGAAAATTTCAGATGTTCGCACAGTTCGACAATCTGTTCGTCGGTCACCGTCTTATCTAAAAATTTCGCTACTTTCTTAATAACTGACTTCTGATCCTGAAAAACATGTTATTCTCGTTTTAGTAAGAAAACTCTATCAATCAACATTTTAAAATATGCTTTCCGCGATTTACCTGTTTCATTTCTTCATACGTCATGAACAATACGTTCTCCTGACTTTGAGACATTTTCCAAAAAGGCAAAACATTACCCCAAAAGTTGAATGGAACTAAAAACAAATATTTTCACATTTATCATGTGTTTGATATTATTGATAATTTTGTGACAATTTTGGTTCCATATCAACAATATTTTGCTTACTGCTATTTTGCAACATCAACTCTGCGAAGTCGTCGAAGCTGCCTTTCATGTTGTGAAATGCTTGGCAGAAATGATAAAAACTCACACAGGTGTCTTTTGGATTTCTTGTACTGTAAATTATCTTCGGCTTTTTCTCTTTAAGTTGTCGCGGCAATAAGTCCCAAGGCAAATGAGATTTGATGTATCGAGGTCTCGGCATTTTTAATATATTTTCAACAGAATCGCCCTGATTCATAAAAAACTCGTCGTAGTTTCCGTTCACCATCACAACAGAAGCTCTAATGAAAAAAAAAGAAAAAAACAACTAATAAATCATAGTTTATCGCAAATGTGAAATCATTCTATATGGAATATCACGAGCTGACAAAAATAAACTAACACAACGACTTACTCGAGCAAAGGACATCGAATGATGAAA